>JAHIAM010006786.1:0-25225 GCA_021605205.1 Aegilops longissima
GAACCTATCCCCGATCGAAGAAGCGGAAGAAGAACTCCAAAACAAGCAAACATCGCTCTCGCGTCATGATCATCGCATAACCTGTACACTGAACTGTTGTTGTAGTAAACTGTGAGCCACGAGGACTCAAAGAATCCCATTACCATGGGTGTCAAGACTAGCAAAGCTTAATGGGTAAGGAAGGGGTAAAGTGGTGAGGTTGCAAAGAACGACTAAGCATGTATGGTGGCTAACATACGCAAATGAGAGCGAGAAGAGAAACAAAGGAACGTCGTCAACTAGTAATCTACTTACGTCGACATAACCCGAAACCGTGTTCTCTCTCGATCAACCCCGACAAGAGACACTCACAGTTCACGCTTTTACGGTTGGTGTATTTTAGAAGAGTTTACTTCAAGTTTACAACAACCGGATATTAACAAATTCCCATCGCCACATAACTGGCTGCACGGCTCTCGAAAGTTTATACCTGCAGGGTGTCCCAACTTAGCCCATGATAAGCTCTCGCGATCAAGGAAGGATATTCTTCTCCCGGAAGACCCGATCAGTCTCGGAATCCGGCTACAAGACATTTTGACAAGAATAAAACAAGACCAGCAAAGCCGCCCGATGTGCCGACAAATCCCGATAGGAGCTGCACATATCTCGTTCTCGTGGCAACACCGGATGAGACTAGCTACGAGTAAAACCAAGCCTCAAGTTTCCCAAGGTGGCCCTCACAGTAGCTGTTCGGGCCAACACTTAGAGAAGCATTGGCCGGGGGCTAAATAAAGATGACCCTCGGGTTGGCCGACCCAAGGAAAGGGTATAGGTGGTGGTGAGGCAAATGGTAAAACCAAGGTTGGGCCTTCTTGGAGGAGTTTTATTCAAAGCGAACTGTCAAGGGGGTCCCATAAACCACCCAACGCGTTAGGGACGCAAAATCCGGGAACATAATACCGATATGATGTAAACTAGGGTGGCAAAGTGGAACAAAACACTGTGCATAAGGCCGAGCCTTCCACCCTTAACCAAGTATATAGATGCATTAATAATATAAGAGATATTGTGATATCCCAACATAAACATAATCCAACATGGAGCAATCTTCATCTTCACCGCAACTAGCAATGCTATAAGAGGGGCTGAGCAAAGCGGTAACATAGCCGCACAACGGTTTCTTTGGAAAGGCGACAAAGGTTAGGGGCTATCATGGCAATTTGGGAGGCTTGATAAGCAAGTGGTAGGTAAAGCAGCATAGCGAAAGAACGAAGCAACTAGCACAGCAATGATAGTAGTGAGATCCAAGGTGGCGGTCATCTTGCCTGAAATCCCGCTAGGAAGAAGAACGAGTCCATGAAGAAGACAAACGGACGTGGGCGAACGAAATCCTCACAATCGCACCGGAACTAAGAAGCAACACCGGAAATAAACAAACAACATGGTAAATGCACAAGGATAAACATGGTACGATGCATAATCAAGTATGATGCATGTCCGGTTTAAAGAGGCATGGCATGGCAATATGCAACAAACAATACTACAAGTTAAGTGGAGCTCAATATGCAACGAGTTGCATATTGACGAAACACCACATTCGAGTTATTTAGTTCGCTCTCGTTTAGGTACACAACAATATTAAATGTTGTTAAACATGACAAGGGGTGAAGCATAAGTAAACTAACTATTTAGGCAAGTTTAAATGAGGCCGGAACAACAAACAAAAATTCCGGAAAATCCTCATACACAATTTATGAATTTGGTACTGTTCTGCCCTAAACACAATTTTAATGTTGTTAAACAGCAAAATAAAGTCCACCATGTTAAACTAGTCATTATTCCACCTCATTTACATATAAAGAACATTTAAAACCGAGCTACGGTTATTTAGTTATGAAATAAATCATTTTAACATGGCATTTATGCAAATTAAAGCAAACATCAAGTTAAACATTTAAAACATGGATGAAAGTGGCCAAATATGAAACTAGATGAAATTCTAAGCATTTTACATATTTAAACCATTTTAATATGATGCACGGCTCATGAGTTATTATATGCATGAAGTTCAAGGGTTTTTCTGCAAAACTGTAATACTCTGGATAATGGACAAATTCGCAGAACTGGGAAAAATCATATGGGCGAATCTGAGCAGAGGCCGAACAGGCAGGCGCTGGGGCAGCTCACCCATGGGCTTCTGCCCGTCTGCAGAGGAGGCCAGCTTGGGCGCTGGGCCTCAAGTGATTGGAGGGAAGGCACTGGGCCTCATGTGATGAGAGAGGGAGCAGCTCTGGGCTGGTCAATGCACGCAGGCGACGCGCGGTCGTGGCTCGAGGCAGGGTGTCGAGCTCCTGCTCAAAGCGGAAGCCGAAGCAGAGGAGGAGGCGGCCGGACTTGGCGTGGCGGCTCGACGCAGGCGTCTCGCGGGGAGATCCGAAGAGGGGACGACGAGGAACGGCGGAACGGATCTGATGGTTGGGCGGCTGGAGGAGGTCGAGGGCGGCTCGACTTGAGGCCATGGCAGCGGCGTCCTGCGTTGAGAGACAGAGAGCGTAACGTGAGGGAGGGAGAGAGAAACGACAGTGAAGAAGAAGAAAGAGAGAAAGGAAGGAGGCCGAGGAGCTGCGGCATGGTCCATCTGGTTACGTGGCTGGCCACGGTGGCGTTTGGCGACGGAGGCTCGGGCTCTGGCGCCTTGGCGTCGTGGTCCCGCGATAGAGAGAGATGTGAGATCAGGAGAAAGAAGGAAGAGAAGGAGGGACCGAGGGAGAGGGTGCGGGGTCGGCCTGGGGCTGCTGCTGCTGCCGGCTCGAGGAGAGCTGCTGGTCTCAGGCGCGTGAGAAGGGAGGAGCTCGTCTTGAGGGTCTGGTGACGCGATCGCCGGGCGACAGTGAAGGCGCTGCTCGGGACGAACGAAAGAGGAGGGGAAAACGAGGAGGAGAGGAGTCTGTTGTGGTTGGTGGATCGGGAGGGGATGGATCCCAAAGAAGAGGATCTGTGGTGGTTGGTTGGCTCGGCGCTGAAACCAAGGGAGAGAGTGGCGGCGGCTAGGAGGAATGAGGAGGATGGGACAAGCTGCCTAATTTCTAGGGTTGGGCTGATATTTATATCAGATGAATTTAGATTAGGGGATATCTCGTCCCTACGATTTCGATCGGACGGTTTGAGATAAATAGGTTAGGAAGTCCAATAAATAAAACGAAGATGTTTTATAGATATTTGGGGATGATCCGGATTCCTCGGTGATGACTGTCCGGTTCGGGTTCGGGGGAGTTTCGGACACACACACGAGGGGTCTGAGAATGGTCAACGAGGACAAGGGCTCTGACAAAATCACAACGGAGGCAAAGATAGAAGGGGCAACTGCGAACGGCTACAAGTTTTAAGAAAACATGCAGATGCAATGCGCATGATGCTATGTGATGAGATGCATGACATGAACAAAATGCAAAACAAAAGACAAAAACCCAACCACGGAGGAAATAATATATCGCATCTCCGGAAAAGGCAAGAGTTGGAGTTACGAATATGGAAAGTTGTATCCGGGGCGTTACATGGGGCCAGTGGAAACAACCGTTAGGTTGGACACTTTCTTTGCCGTCTGATAGCTGACGGCAAAGAAAGTGGCCGTTAGGTCGTTCTTGTTAGTGGGCCACCCACTCTCTTTGCCATCTGCTAGTAGACGACAAAGAAGCTTTGCCGTCAGGGAGCAGACGGCCAAGAGCAGGCTGACAACAAACATGAGCTTTGTCGTCAGCTCATTCTTTGTCGTCAGTTTTATGTAAGCTGATGGCAAAGAGGTTCTTTGCCGTCAGCTAGGTGACGGCAAAGATCCTAGTTCCAGTAGTGTACTCGAATACTAAACATACTAAACATACTAAACATAGTAAACATACACTATTCTCATCATATCATACACATACAGTAGTCGCGTCATACCATCATCATCATTCAACACAAATATCATCACATCTCGAGATACACAAGTCATGTCATGTCTCGAATACTTGCAACTCCATGGTCATGGCACACACAAAAGTTTCATCATCTCTATCAACATGAGCAAGAGCGCGACTATGTAGTACTTGAGGCACCGGCGGTCCCGCCCCCGCTCATGCCGGAGCGTCCACCTCAAGTAACTACTTTCTGCTTCGGCTCTGCTATCGAACCCTATGTGGCTAGCACCCGGGTACCTGTCCACCTCGGCTCAGGCGTGCGGCGGTGATCGTGAACTCGAACCCTCCCAACGAACATGGCATAGCAGTCCTTCGCCATCTCTGATCTATGTACCTGCATTGTCAGTTGATGAATTCAATCATAATATGCAACATAATGTACT
This sequence comes from Aegilops longissima, assembly GCA_021605205.1. Classification (NCBI taxonomy): domain Eukaryota; kingdom Viridiplantae; phylum Streptophyta; class Magnoliopsida; order Poales; family Poaceae; genus Aegilops; species Aegilops longissima. Next base: position 4,319 of record JAHIAM010006786.1, read on the forward strand.
TAATAAAACGAACATGCATAATTAGCAAAATATACAAGCAATGAGTAAACATAAATAACGAAGTTCCTCATACCCAAACTAATTAACTAGAGCGATTTACGCTAGTTCAGGAGGACGGTTTAATAACATCACAGAGTTTCGCCGTGCATAAATTTCAAAGTTTTGCCATGGAAAGATAGTAGCGACACATTGTCATCGACAATCAGTCCTCCATGTCGGCGGTCCAATCTTCATAGTCAGGAGGGAAGCACCCGAGCTACTTGAAAGGCTTCAGGTCCAGACACTGAGCGAGTAGCAGTGCTCGGACATCTTCCCGCGTGATTCACCCCTAGTAGAACATCCCTGTTGCTTCGACGACCTGCTTCATGATCACTTGGGCAAGTTCACACTGTACATGATAAAACTCAGCTCAGATTCAATGATCTGGTGTCTTTCCTATGCTTGTGGCCCAGTTGACAATCTTGGCATCGTTGGTAGTAGCTGACATGCGAAGGCGTTTATTATCACTTCTGTACTCGATCAGGTGATGCATGAGGTAGAATCCATCAGGCTGACTGGTGTACGGTTGCTGGATGCAGCAGAAGTCGCTCTTATGGCCGAAACCCAGCCCGTTCTTCCTGTGCTTTTTCACCTTGATATAGCCACTAGACAGGCTGAAGGTTAATAGTGCATTATCGAGAATACCCTTGATGTGCGTGTAATTCTTTTTCTTGAGGTTCTTAGATGATTCCAAGTACGTAGCATGGGGGTATTCCGGGTATAGAACGATGAGGAAGGCACCCCCCCTCCCGCTGCGCAAAATAAGTACACCTCAAATTAGCCTCCATGCTTGAAAAGAAATGATTGAAACTTACGAAAGGATATCTGGGGATGAATTACGTGGGATGATAAGGCAGGAGAATCGCTTCCTTGTCCTTATTAGCGTACATGAAGTCGGAGATGTACTTGCTAGCATAGTCATGGTGCTCTTTGCAAATTGCCAAGAAGCACTCGTGCATATAGTACGGGTCCGCGACGCAGATATATTTTATGTTCTCATGCATGATGAAAAAGTTGAGATACATGGGGATGAACTGGAAATCCAGCTTGGTCATGTGGAACATGTCATAGATGTAATCAAATCGCAGGATGAACTTATCCGCGGGCCATCTCTCGACGTACAACTTCCCACCCAGCACCTGAGCCGCGTAAAGCGAGTATCCTGGTTTGTCCAAGATGAGATGGCTTTTCTCTATGGCCAGCACATCTTCATGGAGTATCCTTAGGTCATTGTTCAGTACGTGCTCTAACGCTTTCTCAGGTAGGATCGGCTCGCCGGCGACATGGAAACGCTTCGCACCTGCGACAGTTATTCTGTCTACCACCTGGGGCTTCAGAGGCGGCTGGCTGCTTGAAGCAGCTCTGGCACCTTTAGGGCCTTTCCTGTCCGGTCTCCCTAACAACCACCCCCAGTGTCGTCGGGCTAATCAGTGGACGGCCCTCGGGTTGTTGCTGGGTATAGGCGGCATCTGGAGGCGTCTCCTGCGAGAATCGCTTGAAGAGAGCCATTTTGCATTCCGCCTTAGGACGTTCCGGCTCCAGCGAATCAGGCAGCATCAAGTCATCATCTCCACGCTCAAAGCCTGAGTCTTCGTCGTCCTGAGCCATCAATCCTCCATCATCACAGGCGGTACTGAAATACTTGTCTCGGTCATCCTCATCCTCCTCCATGTCATCATCAGCATTTGCATCTTCGACAACGGGGTCGACGTCATCTGGCACTAATGGAGGCTCTCCCTCGCGTCGTCCGCTATCACCCGCCAGGACAGGTGCATGTAATTTGGTAGGTGGGGTGGTGTTCATACCTTCTTGAGAAGTTGTCATTGGTGTGATACTGGGCGCCTCGAGACGAAGAAGAGTCTTTGGCCAAGGCAAGAACCAGCTCCTGCATGCGCCAATTCACTTAGGGGTCTCCTCGTCATCGACTGGTACTGAAGGAGGAAAATCCTCGAAGCCTGCTAAGACACTGGCCACATTAACCTTGAAGACGCCATCGGGCATCTCTCGGTTGTGGAACATGCGGTCCTTCGGCTTCACGATCGTTGCCTCTCCCACGACTACCTTCTGGCCCTTGATGTTGTAGACTAGGGTGCACGGGGTATCGTCGGCCTACGAAGAAGACATGTCTGCGATGTCAAACATCCAAAAGGCAACTGAAACGGAAAACTATAGACATGCTGGTGAAAAGGGTATGACGTGTAATTATCTTGAGGGTGCCGATCTCAGACAGCGACGAAGGCCCGCCGAGCATGCCAGAGACGGAGGTCGGGCTGCGATGAACAGGAGCGGGACCTTTTGTGGTTGCTTGAGTAGGTGCTGGTGCTGTGATGTTCACCGAATTGCTCCCGACGAAGCTGGGAAGGGGTAAGTCCTCTGGCCCTTTATTTGGATTATTCTGCGACCAATCAAAAATTGCCAGAATCAAGCTAGCCACCGCGTCACTGACCGCTGCATTGACTACCCAGAGCAACTCTTCTTTGGTCTTATTGACCGCAATCGCGACCTTCTTGTCAATGGTCTACTGAGTGAGGACCAACCGTCTCTTCCTTCTTTCCTCTGGCTCCTTGCGGTAGCACGTCTTTCACTAGGCGCCATCTCTGATGCCATGCACACGTCCATAGGACGGCGATTTGTCCTCCGGGACATTTTTCAGTATGTTCAGGGCACGATTGAATGGGGTGTCCCACTTGGGCCTCGCCGACAACTATAACGACTCGTCACTTTCGGCTGCCTTTTGGTGCTGCTCTTTCTGTAAAAGGAACGTCAATGGTTTACTAATGTGACAAAACTTGTAGTCGAATTGATTGGAAGCTAATATGATAATGTGGTAATATAACAACTACCAGAAGTCTCATGAACTCCCTCGTGTTCGGGTCTATGTAAAAGATATTTTTGACGCGGTCCCACTTGTACCGGGCCCTAATCTAGTCACGCTCCAGCGGGTCGGTGAACTCCGCCAAGGGGTTTGGGATTCTGTGACTTTCATGTTCGGCGTCCTCTTTGGCCCATACGTGCATCTTCCCCTTGTAACCACGGCTTCTGAGGCGGTGGGGAGGCTTGTTCCTGGCCTGGAGCGCCTTCATTTTCTCTGACCTTGCCTTGACTTCTTCTTTAGCACAAGTCTCCTTGAATTTTTCAAAGTCCTCTTCCTTTATTGACGGATTATCAACATGAATCTTGGACCATGGTTCATTCTTCGTAATCGCTTTTTTCACCCGAACTTTCTAGGCGGACAAGTCATTGGTGAACGTCACCATCGCCTTGTTGTTTATCTTTGTCATGGCGGCGTCGTCCCACAACTCTTTAAATTTGCTTTCATCCCAGCTGGGGAACATGAACCTATTGTGCAACTTCTTTAGGAGCATGTTCTTCATATAGGTATCTTCTTCAACTTCTCGTTGTTGATGTTGGCTATTTCCATGAGGATACATCCTAGTTGATTGCCCTAGCACGAGCGTGCTTCCTCCGGCGCCGTTGGCTCTAACTTCTTGGGGTGCATCTCTGTGACCACAATTTGTCCGATGGCGAGCTCGTTTGGTCTTCGTGACCTCTTCTTCTTCGGTGCTTTACCGGCCACAACAACGTCGTTGCCATTTTGGGGGGTGGTGTCGGTGCCGGTGCCAGTGCCGATGTCAGCGTCGGTGTCGGGGTTGGTGCCCGTGCCACCACCATGCACCCCCATCTAGTGTTCGTCCAGGTAATCGAAATAGTGATTTGCTGCCTAGATTGGGTCTGCTTCGAGGCAAGCAGAAACCCCGGCTTCGGCTTGGGTAGACATGTTTTCTATTCAACAATTGTAAATAAAAGATATAATGAAGAGAAAAAAGGGGCCTATATTTGGTCGGAATGTTGATTCATTCTCCTTCCGCAAATCTCGGGCACTCCATATGTCCTAGTTTCTAGCACAAGTCATGCTGAAAATCATGGAATTTTTTGGCATGACCTTTGCTAAAAAGTGGACATATGGAGCGCCTGAAATTTGCCAGAACGGAAATGAATCAACATTTTGGCAAAACATAGGTCACTCGGATATCTTTCGACATTCAACCTACATTGCAAAATTATATAACATCAATGACATATATCATTTGCAAAATATATCATTCTAGTACATGGCAACACAGATTCTGATAGCAATGTTTAGGGCTAGCAAACTATATGCTGCAGGAACATATTAACGCAAACAAGAGCATATCATGCTAGTACTATATGCACTAAACAAAACTCCTTCACTAAACTTTGTCCGGAAACTTATGGAATTGATGATAGCTTCAATGCATAAACAGAAAACATTTATAACATTTTTATAAATATTTCTATAACTAAAAAATAGAAAACATTTATAACATTTCTATATAACTAACTATTCTAATATTTATATTACTAAAAAACAGAAAAATTGCTAACATTTCTATAAAAAATGGCGTGTGTGTGTGTAGTGTGTGTGTGTGGACAACTAGACATGGCGGCCGGAGCGAGCTCACCGGCGAGGCGACGACGGGCGGCCTGGGGCTGATGGGGCGCGGGGACGCAGGGACGGCAGGCGGCGGCGATGGGCGGGGCAGCGACGACGGGTGGGCGGCGACGACGGGCGGCGGGCGTGACGGGACGACGGGACGGACGAGGCGGCGGCGTCGGCGGGCGACGACGAGGCGGGCACGGCCGGGTCGGCGACGAGGCGTGGGCAGCGACGTCGACGGGGATGACGTCGATCGGGGCAGGGCGGCGCGACGGAGGGAGGAAACAGAGGGAAACTGAAATTTTTTCAAGTGTTCTCTATATAGGATGGACCTTTATTACCGGTTGGAGCCACCAACCGGTACTAAAGGTCTATTTTGGCCAGCCAAAGCGGCGGAAGCACCAACCCTTTAGTACTGGTCATTGGCACCAACCGGTACTAAAGACCCACCTTTAGTACCGGTTGGTGCCACGACCGGTACTAAAGGGGCTCTTGTTGCCTTGAGCTTGGTGCGGCAAGTTTAGTCCCACCTCGTCACCGAGGGGCTACTGACTGGTTTATAAGCCCAGTCGGTAGCTCTCTCGAGCTCCTCTCCTAAGCAGGCCCTCTGGGCCTACCTGTTCTCTTCGCTTAGTGGGCCTATTGGGCCTTTTATGGAACTGCATCCTGGCCCAACAAAAGGTTGGGTTCCTAGTCGATGTAGCCGCTTTGGCCCGAGAGGGCGGCTTTTTTATTTTCTTAAATTTTTTGCTTTATTTTTTGTTTTATTTATTTTTGAGTTGTTTTTGCTGTATTTAGAGTTTATTTGTGAATATTTTTGCTTTTGGTACAAAAATTACAAACTTTCTGTTAGTGCCGGTAGTTTTCAAATTTGAATAGTTTAAATTTTGAATTATTTGAAATTTGTGTGAATCACTAGTTTGTGAATAACTTAACTTTGAAAAAAGATTTTTCAGTGATTATTTTTTCTTATATTTAATATTAGTGTGTTTTATCATTATGTTCAATTTGGTAATGCTTAGGTTATTTAAAAAATGAAATGCCTTTGTAACAGTTGAGTTTTCGTGGAAACCACGATGCTTCAAAGAGATTGTCCATTTTGTACGAAGTGCATCCAGCTTTTTGCCGTAACCCTCTCTACTTTTGTTTGCACATAAAATTTCTTCGCGTTTCAAATGCCAAAACACATAACTACCCTAACTATTATAGAGATTCCTCCAGGTGTGAAACACGAAGAAAGTGATGATAGTGAAGCCGATCACATCCCGGATCTTTGGGTGTGCAACTTTTTCTTTCGTGTGTCCTTTGCGCGTAGCCATGGAAAATCTTCATCATTTAACTGGATGCTCGGGTCAATATTCACTATGAATGGAGGAATTTCATCAAACTTTTCATAATCTTCGACATGTCATCTTGTCATCCACTCACACGATGTTTCTTTTTCCGAAAGAACTATGTGGCGCTTTGGCTCTTCGTATGATCCATTCGCTTCCTTATCTTTTCTTTTTCTCGGCCTGGTAGACATGTCTTTCACATAAAAAACATGCGCCACATCATTGGCCAGGATGAATGGTTCGTCTGCATACGCAAGATTGTTGAGATCCACTGTTGTCATTCCGTACTGCGGGTCTTCCGTTACCCCGCCTCATGTCATATTGACCCATTTGCACCGAAACAAAGGGACCTTCAAATCACCTCCATAATTAAGTTCCCATATGTCCACTATGTAACCATAATATTTTCCTTTCCCGTGTTGGTTGTTGCATCAAAGCGGACACCACTGTTTTGGTTGGTGCTCTTCTTATCTTGGGCGATCGTGTAAAATGTATTCCCATTTATCTGGTTCCTTTGAAAGTCATTATATTGAAGATGGTAAGCGGGACATGTAGTACAGGTCATTTTGAATATCGCCATCATTCAGAAACGCGTTTACGCAACCAATGGCGAAAGTCCTCATTTGTTCGCGTGTAATCCGGTCATCGACTTCTCCGGTGTTTGGAGTGTAGAAAATTCTTGTGTTCCTCCATATACGGAGCCACCAAGGCGGAATTTGTAGAACTATGTAGTGTGCTTGGTGAGAGAATGCCCGTCCATACATATTATTTGATGCCCTCCTAGTGTGCCTTTTCCTTCGATCTGCCCTTATGCCGTGATTCAGAACACCAATCGGCCTAAGGTCGAATAAAGTCAATACAAAACTCAATGACCTCCTCATTTTCATGGCCCTTGAGATGCTTCCTTCGGCCTAGCACGGTTATGAACATATTTCTTCAAGACTCCCATGAACCTCTCAAAGGGAACATATTGTGTCGAAATCGGGACCCAAAATGTTAATCTCTTCAAAAGGTGAACTAGGGCGTGCGTCATGATGTTGAAGAAGGATGGTGGGAACACCAATTCGAAACTGACAAGACATTGCACCAAATCATTCTGTAACCTTGGTATGATTTCTAGATCGATTACCTTCTGAGAGATTGCATTGAGGAATGCACATAGCTTCACAATGGCTAATGGAACTTTTTCCGGTAGAAGCCCCCTCAATGCAACCGGAAAGGAGTTGCGTCATAATCACGTGGCAGTCATGAGACTTTAGGTTCTGGAACTTTTTCTCTGCCATATTTATTTTTCCATTTATATTCGACGAGAAGCCAAACAGTACCTTCATGCTTAGTAGGCATTCGAAGAAGATTTCCTTCTCTTCTTTGGTAAGAGCGTAGCTGGCCTGACCCTGATGTATGTCGTCTTTTCCGTGCAACGTTGCTGGTCCTCCCGTGCCTGTGGTGTATCTTTTGTCTTCCCATACACGCCCAAAAAGCCAAGCAGGTCACGCAAAGATTCTTCGCCACGTGCATCACGTCGATTGGAGCGGACCTCTAGGTCTTTCCAGTATGGCAGGTCCCAAAACATAGATTTCTTCTTCCACATGGATGCGCGTCCGTCGGCGTCCTTCGAACAGGTTGTCCGCCAGACCCTTTCCAAAGATTACCTTCAAATCCTTGACCATATCATGTACATCAGCACCGATGCGGTGGCGAGGCTTCGTCCGTGATCTGCCTCACCTTTGAAATGCTTGCCTTTCTTTCTTACGGGATGCCTTGTCGGAAAAATGGACGATGTCCGGTACACATTCTTCCTACAACTATCCAAATATATCTGTCGGTATCATCCAAACAGTCGTGCATCCGCGGTATCCCTTGTTTGTGCATCACGAAGGTTCTTGAGAGCAGGCCAATCATTGATGGTCACGAACAGCAACGCCTTTAGGTCAAATTCTTCCTGTCTGTGCTCATCCCACGCACGTACACCTGTTCCATTCCACGACTGTAATAGTTCTTCAACTAATGGCCTTAGGTACACATCAATGTCGTTTCCGGGTTGCTTAGGGCCTTGGATGAGCACTGACATCATAATGAACTTCCGCTTCATGCACAACCAAGGAGGAAGGTTATACAAACATAGAGTCACAGGCCACGTGCTATGGTTGCTGCTCTGCTCCCCAAAAGGATTAATGCCATCTGCGCTTAGACCAAACCATACGTTCCTTGGGTCACCTACAAAATCCTCCCAGTACTTTCTCTTGATTTTTCTCCACCGCGAACTGTCAGCGGGTACTCTCAACTTTCCGTCTTTCTTACGGTCTTCTGCGTGCCACCGCATTGCCTTCGCATGCTCTTCGTTTTGGAACAAACATTTCAACCATGGTATTATAGGAGCATACCACATCACCTTGGCAGGAATCTTCTTCCCGAGGCGCTCGCCCTCGACATCACCAGGGTCATCGCGACTGATCTTATAACTCAATGCACCGCATACCGGGCAAGCGTTCAAATCCTCGTACTCACCGCGGTAGAGGATGCAGTCATTAGGGCATGCATGTATCTTTTGCACCTCTAACCCTAGAGGGCAGACGGCCATCTTTGCTTCATACGTACTCTCGGGCAATTCGTTGTCCTTTGGAAGCATATTCTTTATCATTACCGGCAACTTTCCAAATCCCTTGTCAGAGACACCATTCTCTACCTTCCATTGCAGCAATTCAAGTGTGGTGCCCAACTTTTTTGTCGACTCGCATTCGGTACAACAATTTCTTGGGATCCTCTAACATGCACCGCAACTTCGTCCTCTCCAGATCACTTGCGCAGTTTCTCTTTGCATCGGCAATGGCCCGACCTAGATCATCAGCGGGCTCATCTGATGCCTCTTCTTCAGCTTCTTCCCGCATTGCCGGCTCAGCTTCTTCCCCCATTGTTGTATCATCATATTCAGGGAACCCATGGCCAGGATAGCCGTCATCGTCCTCTTCTTCTTCATTGTCTTCCATCATAACCCCTATTTCTCTGTGCTTGGTCCAAACATTATAGTGGGGCATGAAACCGGACTCAAATAGGTGGAAGTGAATGGTTCTTGACGTGAAATGCTGTGACCATTCTTACAGCCAGCACATGGATAGGGCATAAAACCATCCGCCGCTTGTTTGCCTCAGCGACAAGCGTAAAAGAATGCACACCATTAATGAACTCGGAGAGCATCGGTCATCATACATCCATTGTCGGCTCATCTTCATTACACAACACGAATAGACCAAATTAATACAAGTTCATACATAAAGTTCATACATAAAGTTCATATACAACACTTAATTAAATGCAACATACAAATAACTCTCTAGCTAAAGAATTTAAATGCAACAACAAATGCGATCAAGATCGCAACTAAGGTAACAATTGATCCAACAGCATAATGATACCAAGCCACACTATCAATGGCATATTTTCCAATCTTTCTAATCTTCAACCTCACTTTCTCCATCTTGATCTGATGATCATCGACGACATCGGCAACATGCAACGCCAATTCCATCTTCTCCCCCTCAATTATTTTCAATTTTTCTTTCAAATACTCATTTTCTCTTTCAACTAAATTTAACCTCTCGACAATAGGATCGGTTGGAATTTCCGGTTCACATACCTCCTAGATAAAAATATCTATGTCAACTTGATGGGCATAATTTTTCATAAACATGAAATGCAGCAACTAGTTTTAAAAGAGAATATACCACATCCGAATCATAACAAGGACGAGGGCCGACGGGGACGGATATCAAAACCATGGCACTATGTATAACAAACAACGTACGAGTAAGATAATTATACGAGTAACTATATATCCAAATCACGCAAACATCAATTTGGTAATGTAAAACATTCATGAACAAGAGCCTCACCACAAGGTGGTGTCGGCTGACAGGACCAGTCTTGAGCGATCGACGGTGGTTACGACGGAGATTTAGAAGGCACTAAGTAAACCACACCTACATATGCAAACCAAGTGTTATTTTTGACCTATAGATCAAATACTAGCACATATAATTCCTTCTGAATTACTAAACTCACAAATTAATCACTATATAAAGCATTGCAAGATCTAATCTAGCAATGAGAGATGAAAGGACAAAGTTGCTAACCTTTGTGATCATTTGAATGGATGGGGGCCTTCAAATCTTGACAAATTTTGGGAAAAATGTGTGATGAGCTCGAGGGAGAGAGGGGAAGAACAGAGGAGGAGAGGGGAAAGGGGAAGAACAGAGCGATCTTGGATGGACGAAGGGTTTATGTACGTCGACCTTTAGTACCGGTTCGTGCCACGAACCGGTACTACAGGTGCTGGACGGGCCCCAGACTGACAACATCCTGCCACCACTCTCTTTAGTACCGGTTCGTGGCACGAACCGGTGCTAAAGGTTTGCCACGAACCGGTACTAATGAGAGCGGCCGGCTAGCCGTTGGAACCGGCACTAATGGACACATTAATGCCGGCTCGAAATCAAACCGACACTAATGTGTCTCAGATTAGCCCCTTTTTCTACTAGTGCTCCCAGCTAAATGAACTTGGAAAATGTCACCTGGTTTAGTTGTCGAAGAGATGTCGGGGCAGCTGAAGATGCGTGGTGAAGGGGTCGCTCCTCATGAGCCTCCGGGACCCTGAGCCTCGGGAGGCCGTGGTGGTCCAGGTGGTTCCTTGAGGACCGTCTCCATCTCCGCCAGGACTGCGTCGTGCCTGGACTCCTGAGCCGCCAAGATGATCCGCAACCTGCGCTGGAAGGCGGCCACCATGCTCGGCAGGCCAAACGACATGCGAACATAGCTGTGAGGTGGGCCCTTACAGCGTCCCACACGCGAAGGTCAGAAGCACTCCTGAGACGCAGCCCGGTTGAGCCCTGGGATGTCGATGCATACGCGTAGCCCGCCATCCTCTCTTGGATGGGGGCCGTGCCAGGTGGGCGGCGATTGTCGCGCATGGCCCTTGCATCCTACAGCTCCTGAGTGGTCTTGTTAATGAACTCCTGGGCACTGGGCACTCCTTCCATGGTGCCCTCCTGAGAGAAACGTGCCGCAAAGCACGCCTCCACGTGGTGCCCGAGCGCCTCGCTCATGACGTTGGCAAGGTCTGAGGCCCTCCAAAAGAGAGCCCCCGAGCCTTGCCTGAGGAGGGCGCCGGGAGGTGCCCCATCCGTGGGCGCTGGTCCTGAGGTGGTCCTGCTGGAGACGCCGCTCTCCTGAGGCCCTGCATGGAGCAGCTGCTTCTTCTTCCTGGGAACGGCCTCAGGAGGGTACAGGATTTCTTCGTTGTTTGGGTCCTCGACCGCGGCGGCTTGGTAAGCACGCTCGAGTGAGCACACCGCATCCTTCTCTTCGCAGGGGGCTGTGATGATCCCGCCGCCTCCTGGCATCTTGAGGACGTTGTATCAGTGATGGGTTACCGCCATGAACTTGGCCAGGGCCGGATACCCAAGGATGGCATTGTAGGGAAGACGAATGTGGGCGGCGTCGAAGTCGATGAGCTCAGTGCGGTAGTTGTTGCGTTGGCCGAAGGTGACCGGAAGGCGGAGCTTCCCAATTGGGGTGCTGGAGCCGTCAGTCACTCCTAAGAAAGGCTTGGTAGGCTGTAGCTAATCATATGGCACTTGGAGGCTGTCGAATGTCTCGACGAACAGGACATTGAGTCCTGCACCACCGTCGATTCGAGCCTTCGTGACATGAACGTTGTTGATGATGGGCGAACAGAGCATCGGGAGGGCGCCGGCAGTTGCCGCGCACTTGAGCTGGTCAACTGAGCTGAAGGTGATGGTGCCGCGTTCACCTCTCGAGCAAACTGCTTAAGAGGCGCTGAGAGGCTGGGGCCTGCGCACCGTCCAAGATGCAGGCAATGGCGCGAGGCTCCTGGAAGCCCCCAGCCCCCTCGTCCTGGTCGTCATTCCTTCTTGGTGGTGGCGGTAGAGGAGGAAGGCCGGCCTTGCCCTAAGGGCGGTCCTCGCGATGCTAATCCATCCAAATGCCCTCGTGAGGTTGGTCCTGCCAGCGGTCCTTGCGAGGCTGGTCGCGCCACTCCTGGCGCAGGGCGCGGTCGTTCCAGCGTCCTCCGTCTCGTCCTCCTCCTCGGTCGTAGCCCTGGTCATTACACTCAGGGCGTCGACCGAAGCGTACATCTCGAATGGCCCTGTGCTCTTGACAGTTGCTGGTGGTGTAGTTGTGCATGTTGTGGAAGGCGCAGAATGGACGGCTGCTCCTGGATGAATCTGGGTGGTCGCGACTACGCTTCACCTCCGGCTCGGCCGCGAGCACAGCTGCGCCCTTGTGTTTCATGTCCTTGACCTTGGCCTTCTTGTCTTCTGGTTCTGCCGCCGGGAGCTTGACGAGGGAGAGACACCCTTCCTCGGCTCTCACACACTTGGTCTCCAGGTTGAACAGCTCCAAAGCCGTGCACATGTCTTCATGGATAGCGAGCTCCTCCTTCATCTTGACGTCGCGGACGCCGTCGGAAAACGCGGAGACTATGGCCTCGTCCGTCACCTTGGAGATCTTGAGGCAGGCGTAGTTGAAGCGCTGGATGTATTTCTGCAGGGTTTCTCCAGGTTGCTACTTGATGCGACGCAGGTCACCCGTGGCCGGAGGGTGGTCACGAGTGCCCTGAAAGTTGGCGATGAAGCGGTCACGCATGTCGCCCCAGTAGGAGATGGATCCCGCGGGCAAGCTCAGGAGCCATGAGCAGGCGCCGTCCTTGAGAGCCATGGGGAACTAGTTCACCATGACTTTTTCGTCGCCGTTAGACGCCTCGATGCTTGGCTCGTAGAGCTGCAAGAACTCCGCAGGATCAGGTGTGCCATCCTAACGCGGCGGCAGGTCGGGCTTGAACTTCCCAGGCCAAATGACACTGTGCAGCTCGGGGGTGAAGGCGCGACAGCCTGCTATGGTCGCGGGCGCTCGCTGCGGAGGCGAAGGCTGGTCTTGATATCCGCGCACAGACGCCACATGCGGTGCATGGTCTTGACATGGTAGCGCAGGGAATGCATGGGCGTCCTGCTGTGGCCGAGGGACCTCATGGGAGCTTCCTTCTTCACGCGCAGGCACCCTGCGCGAGGGATCGCGCCGAGGGGCCGCGCGTCTTGGCGCGAGGGCGACGTCTTGACGTGGAGGCAGAGGAGGCGCTCCATGGGCCACGTTGCCCATGGCCGGGGGTGGACAAGGCAGCAAGAGAGACGGTGCAGGAGAGCCCCCAGCGGCACTGACGAGCTCGGCGATGCGGTCCAGCCACTCCTCGTAGAGGTCATCGACTGGGCGGTAGCATAGGAGCTCACGCGCCGTGAGCAGCGCGGCCTGCGCGTCCACGGGTCCGCGACGAGCGTGAGACGACGAGCCTGCCGGAGTCAGCAACGGGGTGGCGGTGCGGCCGTCCCGCCTCACGGAGGGATGCAGCAATGAAGCTTGCTGCTCGGGTGGTGCCGGGCCGGTGGCGGCGTTCGCAGCAGGTGACGGCGAACGACGAGGAGGCCTGCCGACGGGAGCCGCCTGGGCGACGCGGGCAGCAAGGGCGGCCCGGCGCTCAGCGCGGGCCCGGTGAACATCGGCCATGGAACTGGTGGGATGATGGAGCATGGATCGATGGAAATAAAGCTTTGGCGCACCCCTACATGGCGCGCCAAATGTCGGATCACGGGTTCCGGCAAAACCCTCAAGGTTCGAACACTGGGGTGCACACGAAGATCTCTCTTTCTCCCTCGATGGCTCGCTCGCTCAAGGATCTCACGGCCTAGCTCGACGAACTCAAAGAACAGAGAGACACAAGATTTATACTGGTTCGGGCCACCAATGTGGTGTAATACCCTACTCCAGTGTGGTGCGGTGGATTGCCTCCTGGGCTGAGGATGAACAGTTACAAGGGAAGAACAGCCTCCCGAGGTGAGGTGTTCTTGTGCTTGGTGAGCTGGTGAAGGTTTCGATCCCCCCTTGCTATGGAGGTGGCTAGTCCTATTTATAGAGGCCCGGGTCCTTTTCCCAAATATTGAGTGGGAAGGGATCCCACAACGGCCAAGATTGAAGGGGGGCAGCTAGTACAGCTTATCCGGACAAAAGTAGTCTTCGCCTGCCAAAGGCTCTGGTGGTGACGCCGTCTTGGGCTCCATGATGACCTCCGTCCTGCCGTCCTGCTGGTATTGGTCTCGTTGCACTGATATGGAAACATTTTCCTGATGCCCCGGTACTCCTCGCCTGCGCTTGCCTCTTTAGCACCAAAGAGGAAACAAGGACACTGCGTGCGCGGGCGCCTGCCAGGTTGTGGTCGTCATGGCTTGCGTCACAGGAACCTCGCGAGGTGTCCCTTGCCTTGATCTCTCCGCCCCTGGTGAGCCAGCCTCATGAGGCCGCCCCTGAGGAGGTCTTGTGTCGTCCGCCTCGCGAGGCTTGGCCCCTCGCGAGGGTCTTGGGTGCTTACTGGTGAAGATGGGCCACACGAGCCCGCTGGTGGAGCCACGCCATGGGCCGCAGGCAGGCAAGTCTGGGGACCCCCATTCCCAGAACGCTGATAGCTATGCCTTTGGAGTTGATGGACTCACTTTATCTTCCAAGCCTTCCGCTGTTATCTTATTTAGATGGCCTTAAGCCATATTATTGTAATAAGTTCTCATTTTGAGACATTCGATGTAATAAGTGTGTGATTGCACTCTATTATAAATCCTTCAACTATTGTGTGTGTCAGCATTACCGATCCAGGGATGACACTACACAGAGATTTGACCGTCTGAGGTGGGATCGCTACAACACGGGAGGCCGCAGACGATTTGGTCCCATGAAGGCTACCACCAAGGCGACGACTACGTATACAGATGGTCTCTTGGCTGCTTCTTATCTTGCGAGGACCTTCGTCGACCCTGCAAGTGTCTGCCAGACATGAGGAAGACAAAAGGATCCGCAGGCGGCCATTTAGATTAGGTATTAATTATACCACGAGAGCTGGATTAGCAACGCTTAGTTCATGTAAATGTACTGATATCCGTCATGTTTATATGAAGATCCGACTTTTTTATACGAAATCATTCATGCTTATATGAAATTAGTCTGTGTTTGCACGAATTTCCTCTGGTTGGTTAGAGTTGTGAAAATGTATGCCGTTGGAGTTGGATGTCGTCCTCCGCGGAAGTAAGCGGGGGGAAATTTTCCAGTTGCCGTTGGAGATACTCTTATGCTGGAAATAATAGAAT
This sequence comes from Aegilops longissima, assembly GCA_021605205.1. Taxonomy (NCBI): domain Eukaryota; kingdom Viridiplantae; phylum Streptophyta; class Magnoliopsida; order Poales; family Poaceae; genus Aegilops; species Aegilops longissima. Next base: position 19,351 of record JAHIAM010006786.1, read on the forward strand.
CACATCCAATCAATTTGAGTTAATTGCGTGTATGATTCTCCCTCTATAAAAAGTTAATTGCATGTACATCGTACATGACTTGCAGGGTGGCTACAGATTCGTACACAAAGTTAAAAAGAAACAAATCCATCCTTAATTTGGTATTCTAAGTACTCTTTGGGTTCCACTGTCAGTATAGTAGCAAAATAAGTATATAACTAATAATATAAAAATCTAAACTTTAAGACATAATTCGAACCCAGGTCATCGCGTTGCGAGCATCCGGCGCTAACCAGTCCACTAGATGTTCGTTGTGGACGATGCACGCGATATATTTCTTTTTAAATAGTTATTGCGATAATTGGTTTGAAGTGATATATTTTATGTCTGCCCCGAATGATCTCAAATTCACTAGTAGTAACAAAGAAAAGGTTGCCTTGTTAATTTACAAAAAACAGTGTGAAAACTATCACATGAGGCCGGTAAAAACAAGGCACATTGGCTTCAGCGTCATCGTCACTACAGTTGTGCGCATGCGAGAAACCTACGTATTGAACGGGGCTACAGAGAGAAAGATGTATCGAGTGTGTGTGACTGAGGCATAGAGACACAACTAGTGAGTGTGTGTGTGTGTTTGAGAGATAATCTAATGGATAGGTTAAGATCAAGATCAAGGTGTCACCCTTCTGTTGTAATTGTTGGGGGTGGGGAGCGGGGAGGGAGAGAAATATGTATTGAGAGTGTGTGTGCGGTAGGCACAAAGGCACAACTAGCGAGTGTGTGTTTGAGAGAGAAAGCCAGTAGATAGATTAGTATCAAGATCGAGGTGTCACCCTACTCCTTCGGTGTCGGGAAGTGTGTGGGGGGTGCCAGTGACACTTAGATATAGGAAGAATGAGTTTGTGTGTTACATATCTATATTAAGGGATAGGTAGATAGCATGTGTGCGTGGCATACTTAAAGCATCATGAAGATAAACAAGCGGTGTGCATGCAAGTGCCAGAAAAAAATGAAGAGAGAAACAATGTGTGCGCGGGTGTGTGTGAGCGAAATCTCAAAACAAAGGGTGCTCTGCTGGAATCCATTGTATGTATTCATATGGTTCCAGGACTCAAGTAAAGCTTACGCATATGTGTGCGAGACATAGTTATACTTTGAGACATTAGTGGCGGTGGGTGGGCAGAATTAAAGGTGTGGGCGTGTTCGACAGAGAGAGCGTGTGTTTTTTTGTGTGTGATACTTGTAGGACGGGGTAGAAAGACGAATTCTAACCTTGACGGAGGGAGAGAAATACACAAAGTGTGTGTGTGTGATTCCGATGCCCATGGAGAAATGAGATATGTATGCGTGTGAGAGATATTGCACAATTCATTCACGTATCACTATCTAGCGATTGTGGACGTGCATCGCTTGAACATGATCAATATCTACTTCATATCGTGTACGAAGATACAATATCAATTCAACGTTATAAAGATCAGATACTCACATATCGCATTTTTTACAATATCGATTCAATGCTATAAAGATTGGAAACTCATATATCGCATTTTTTCAAACAAACTTTTTCAATTGTGCATGCCAAAGTTATAGTGATGTTTCTTCAAACAACCACTGTAGTTATCATGTACATGCACCATTGTCAAACAATTCATTAGTCTTGGATGATTTAAGGTTTATTATGAAGTAATATATGTAATAGTCATATATGAATTCAACGGGTACGCAGTTTATGAAATGGAGGCTATGTAATTATATGAGGTAACACTTTTAATTAGCGGACTGCAATATCCATTTCTTTTTGTGCATCTATATTATCCATTTGTTACTGTGCAATATAATTAAAATTAACACCTCAATGCATTGTGTTTAAAATAAATAACCAATGGCACTAAATTATATATTTACACGAGAAATACATAGGCTGAGCGTCTGATCCTTTTTTTGTGAATGCGCCTCTACACCCATATGATTGGTTGTGCCCGTGTGAACGTCCAAGTTATCGGTGCATCATCCCGAGTTATTGTCTTTTTTCTGTGGTGGACTTCATACCAGTTATTAACTACTGACGTGTGCCCCGTGTACACAGTCTCGCATGACCTTCCCGCTAGCACTGTCCAAAATTAGTTGAAACTGGATACGAACGATCCCATGGGCGGCAAAATCTCCCGCTTCCTTCTAAAATTTCCGCCACCTAGTCTTTAGCATGCGAAATTCCCCTTTCATCCTTGGTGCATGGAGAACAATAGTTACAAACCCTCATTTACATAATAGGTCAGGGTTGCTTTGGTAACTTCCGGTTCCCCCACCACACGACACCCCCATTTCCTCTCCCCCTCCCGCAAAAACGACTACTCCACAGCACCAGAGCATCTTACATCACACAATCCATACTTCATTGGCCTTTCTACCCCTTCCCTCTCTAAACCCTAGACTGCTCATCCACCGGCGTACTAGAGCCCATTCACTGCTAGCCTCGTCCACCTCGCCGGGTTAGCTTTTGCGGCCGCATCTACCCCTCCCACTTCCCCTAGAAACAAGTAGACTGCTCATCCACTACTGTACCACAGCCCATTCAGTGTCGGCCTTGTCCACGGCACCGGATCTGCTTTTCCGGTACTCTCGTCAACCGCAGCGCATCTGCAGTGGCTCCTTCGTACTCCCCACTGCAGACGCTTCGTCCACACCCCCGGAGCTGCCCACCGATGCCCCTGTCAATGGCCTCTGATCCTGTTCGCCGACACCTTCCTCAACCCTAATGGAGTCGCTTCACTGACACCATCCTCAACCCTACCGGAGTAGCTTCGCCTATACAATTCTCAACCCTAACGAGGCCGCTTTGCCAACGCCCAAGTTCACGGCCTCAGATCCGCTTCGTCGCACCCTCGTCCAACCTACTGAAGCAGCTTCTGACGCCCCGTCCACGGCTACAGATCCACATCATCGACACCATTCTGAACCCAACCATGGGAGCAGCTTCACTGACGCCCTCATCCACGGTCTCAGATCCGCTTCACCCACCTCGTAGTCCACCCTACCGGAGCCGCTCCACAAACACCCTACTCCACGGTTCTAGATCTCCTTACCGGACCCCGACAGCGAGTGCAGCTTCATCACCCTTGACGTTCCTAACCTGATTCCCACCGTCTGGCAAGATCCCAAGCACCCGCCGTGACCTAGGTACTTGTCACCTCTAAACCCGTCCAGCATCACCTGCCCGATGTACTTCAAATATACTAACAGGTTGTTGTTACATGTTATGCAGATGGCAAGAACTACAAGGATGATGTTTCTTCTGGATCTAACAGTTTGGCCAACCAAGATCCTGGAGTAAGGCATTGCTATGATCTTGTAAGTGTGTCTCTCTATTGTATTGTTGTGTGCCTGCCAGCGTGCTTTGCTAGGATTTTTTACCAGTAATCCCTTTGTGCAGATAATGATTTCCACTACTGGCTACTAAATTAGATATGTAGATGTCATACATGATACTCCCTCCGTTCTTAAATATAAGTCTTTCTAGACATTCCACTATAGACTACATACAGAGCAAAATGAGTGAATCTACACTCTAAAATGCATCTATATACATATGTATGTGGTCCATAGTGGAATATCTACAAAGACATATATTTAGGAACAGAGGTAGTACATTACACAAAATCATAGGTGGCATGTAGGAATTCCAGTGCACTATATTAGGCTCCCTTAGAGTGTCTGCTAGTCTAGTACACAGAGTCATGGCTAGTTTATGCAACACACAAAATCGTTAACTGGTGGTTTAAATATGCCCAAGGGATATGCAATGTATTATCGTGCAGAGATATCTCAAATTAGCCGTGTCAACTTGCAGATTGGGTGCCGCAATGAAAAAGTACAAGATTTCTTAGTACAAGATGTATGTGTCAATTTCATGGAACATCGCAAAAAAAGGAGAGGCAGCGGTGAGCCTATACAGTGTGCTATGGTAGGTCACTCCATTGCAATCATTGTGACATGTTAGTTGTATGCCATTGCTGTTGGCCAGGGTTCTTAGGGACAGTTATTTCGAGTTATCCTAAGAAAATAAGCCTCTTTGAATATAAGCTCCAGATAATAAGCCAACCAGTTCTTTTCATTGCCTGCTTTTTCAGCTTATCTGTGGTATGATCAGCAAAAAGTCTAGATTGCATTATATTTTGTCATTTTGCTGCCCATATGAAAATTAATTTGACTTGCAAACCTCACAAATTGAACCCAGTGTGGTAATTAATACAATAGGAAAACGTACCATCAATATTTGTTCAAAATACAAATACAAAGATACCATCTACTTGGCACAATCTACTTTGGTCGATATCTTCCATAGAGAGACCATTTCCTAATTTAAATGAAGAATGCATTGCCTAAATTTGAATGAAGAACCATTATTTATCGAGATTCGATTGTTAAAGTGGCTAGTTATTATCATATAGCAGCAACACCTTAAAGCATCATATAGCAGCACCAGTAGCAACTCATCATACATCAACAACAGCTAGCAATTCATCATATACTAGCAGCAGCTCATAGCAATCCATCATATAGCAACAGCAGGAGCAGCTCATAGCAATTCATCGTATAGCAGCAGCAAGAGCAGCTCATAGCAACTCATCATGTAGCAGCAGCAGCAGCTCATACCAATTCATCATATAGCAGCAGCAGGAGCAGCTCATATAAATGCATCATATAGCAGCAGCAGCTCATAGCAATTCATCGTATTGCGGATCAAAATGAAAATTTGGCAAAAAGTCAGAGGAGATCCTCACCTTGTTGGATGAGCTCATCCTTCAACAACACCTCAAGGCCACAGCCTCGGAGGAGGGGAGGGGGAACGAGGTGCCTTCTGCCGGAGTGGGGCATCGGTCGTACTTGTGCGGCGACCGCCCGAGTAGTGCGTTGGACGGACCATAGCAGAGCAGCTATTGGAGACCATGAGAATGAAGGGCGACGCTAGAGGGAGGAGCAGCCAGGGAGATTGAGCCCTACCCATCGGCCCTGTAGCCTAGCTGGATGGAGCATCGTTGAGGAGCAGGCCAGATGGGACTAGTGGCGGTGGCTCGCTGGAGGAACCCTAGCTAGTTCTGCAGGCAGGGGATCGAGGTAGAGCAAAAGGGAAGAGGAGATGCAAGCGGGCAGGGCAATGAACACTTGTGTGTTTGTTTTTTACTTGAGGGTGAGGTTTGACGTGGGCATGAGCAGTAGCATTTTGAATGTAATATAGGCAGACAACAGAGTCATTTCTCTATTCCCCTTCCCTTCAATTTTTAGTCAGCTTCTGCGCGAAGCACCACCCCCCCCCCCCAAGCGAAATAAGTTAAGCCCAAGCCCATAACTCAAGAACGAGTTCTTCAAGGAAAATATAAGGGAATCACATATAGCAAAAATGTGAGAAATCTGCCAAGGTGGTTAAAAGCACCAAATATGCAATACAATAAGCTGGGCCATTACTAACCATGAATCTTTACTAGATGGTATCACAAGAAAAATATTTAAGCTTGGATTTGTGATTCAAGTTAGGCACACGTGGGTTTGTGAAGCTTGGACGGGAAAAAATATTTTAAATTACTATATTATTGATGTGAATCCAGTCAATAAACACTTACAAGATACGAGAGGAGAAAGAAACTTCAATCCAATAAAAAGAGACAACCTTCTATCATACATTGAGATGTGCCAGACCGCATAACTGAGCCGAAAGAAAAACCTCTGAACCACGTGCGGTAAGAAAATCTTTACAAACTTATTTCCTTATGTGTATTATCATCCACACTATCTTTACTTACTGTTCCGAATTCAATTGTTAAACTTACCTTATAACATGCACAGACGTAGTAAGGTGTCCGAAGTAGCATTATACCTTTATACGCTTTGCAATTCA
>JAHIAM010006787.1:0-62884 GCA_021605205.1 Aegilops longissima
CCCCAGCCCCTCTCTGTTGGGCTAGCAGATTGAGCCCGCTTCGTTTTTTTACCGTCTGCGAATTTATCTATTATCCGAGGGTTTCTGATTTTACAATATAGTCCCCTAGATCATGCATTTAATAACTTCCTAACCGTGCATCGGATTAAAATAATTTATACATGTAAAATGCTTAGAATTTTGTGTAGATTAATAATATCCCACTTTCATCTATGTAAAATGTTTAACTTGCTGTTTATTTAAATTTGCTAATATGCCATGCTAAAATGCTTTAATTCATAACTAAATAACCGTAACTTTCGAATTAAATGTTCTTTATATGTAAATGGGGTGGAAAAATGCCTAGATTAACATGGTCCACTTTATGTTGCTGTTTAACAACTCTAAAATTGTGTTTAGGGCAGAACAGTACCGAATCTAAAATATTGCTCATGGGGATTTTCGGAATTGTTGTTTTTTATTTCGGCCTCATTTAAACTTGCCTAAATAGTTAGTTCAATTATGCTCCACCTCTTGCCATGTTTAACAACATTTAATATTGTTGTGTACCTAACGAGAGAGAACTAAATAAGTGTTGTGGTGTTAGTCAATATGCAACTCGTTGCATATTGAGCTCCACTAACTTAGTAGTATTGTTTGTTGCATATTGCCATGCCATGCTAATTAAACGGACATGCATCATACTTGTTTGTGCATCATGCCATGTTTATGTGTTGTGTGTTTACTATGTTGTTTGCTTCTTTCGGTTTGCTTCTCTCGTTTGCCGGTTTCGTTCAGGAGTTGTGAGGATTCGTTCGACTACGTCCGTTTGTCCTCTTCATGGACTCGTTCTTCTTCCTTGCGGGATTTCGGGCAAGATGACCATACCCTCGAAATCACTTCTATCTTTGCTTGCTAGATGCTCGCTCTTTTGCTATGCCTATGCTCGATGCCTACCACTTGCTATATCATGCCACCCACATTGCCATGTCAAACCTCTAACCATCCTTTCCTAGCAAACCGTTGTTTGGCTATGTTACCGCTTTGCTCAGCCCCTCTTATAGCGTTGTTAGTTGCGGTGAAGATGAAGTTTGTTCCTTGTTGGAACATGGAGATGTTGTTCCTTGTTGGAACATGTTTACTTGTTGGGATATCACAATATATCTTATTTAATTAATGCATCTATATACTTGGTAAAGGGTGGAAGGCTCGGCCTTATGCCAGTGTTTTGTTCCACTCTTGCCGCCTAGTTTCCGTCATATCGGTGTTATGTTCCCGGATTTTGCGTCCCTAACGGTCGGGTGATTTATAGGACCCCCTTGACGGTTCGCTTTGAATAAGACTTTTCAGCAAGGCCCAACATTGGTTTTACCATTTGCCTCACCACCACCTATCTTTTCCTTGGAGTCGCTCTCTCGAGGTCATCTTTAGCCCCGGACGGTGCTTTTCTAAGTGCTGGCCCGAACGAAGTAGACTCGGGGGGCCCCTCGTAGCAACTTCGAGGTTTGGTTTACTCGTGGGATGTCTCATCCGGTGTTGCCTGAGCGAGATATGTGCAGCTCCTATCGGGTTTGCCGGTAGCATCGGGCGGTCTTCTTTGGACTTGTTTTATTGCTGTGAAATGTCTTGTGGCGGGATTCGAGACTGGTCGGGCTTCGGGGAGAAGGTCTATTCGCCGTTGATCGCGAGAGCTTATCATGGGCTAAGTTGGGACACCCTGCGGGTATAAACTTTCAAGCCGTGCCAGCGGTTATGTGGCAGATGGGAATTTGTTAATGTCGGTTGTAGAAAACCGAAGTTGATCTTAATTAAAATACACCAACCGTGTATGCGTAACCGTGAGTGTCTCTTTTGGGGTTGATCGAGAGGAGAACACGGTTTGGGTTATGTTTGGCGTAAGTAGGAGTTCAGGATCACTTCTTGATCATAGTTGTTCGACCGTGCTTTTGCCTTCTCTTCTCGCTCTCTTTTGCGTATGTTAGCCACCATATATGCTGAGTAAGCTTGCTGCAGCTCCACCTCACTACCTGTCCTACCTTTAAGCTTAAATAGTCTTGATCTCGCGGGTGTGAGATTGCTGAGTCCCGTGACTCCGAGATACTTCAAAACCAGTTTGCAGGTGCCGATGAAACCGTGCGGGTGATGCACCGAGCTCAGGAGGAGCTCGATGAAGATCTTGTTCATTGTGTTGTTTCGTTTTAGTCGATCGATAGTGGAGCCAGTTGGGACGATCGGGGATCATGTAGCATTTGGGGTAGTCTTCTTTTATTTTGGTTCCGTAGTCGGACCTTGTTTGTATCTGTATGATGTAATGTTTCACTCATGTATTGTGTGAAGTGGCGATTGTAAGCCAACTATGTATCTCTTTCCCTTATGTATTACATGGGTTGTGTGAAGATTACCTCACTTGCGACATTGCTTTCAATGCGGTTATGCCTCTAAGTCGTGCTTCGACACGTGGGAGATATAGCCGCGTCGAGGTATTACAAGTTGGTGTCGAGCCTTCCCGACTTAGGAGCCCCTACTTGATTGTTTCTTGGCGTTGTTGAGTCTAGAATGGAAAATGTTTTGAGTCTTAGGATTATATATATCGGAGTAGGATTCTTTTTACTCCTCGGTCCTTCGTCGCTCTGGTGAGGTATCTGGCGTAGAGTTTGACTCTTCTCTTCTCAAATTTCACTAAAATTTTTTTAGGATCACGTGGGTATCTTGGAATCGTTCCGATGGTTTTGTGGCGAGAACATTGTTCTTGGTGCCTCTGACATTTAGGGGTTGTGGCGGTGTCCGGGGAGTTGAGCTCCGAGGTGTTGTCGTCACAATTTTATCGTTCGATTCTGGAATACGAGTTTTGCCGACATCGAAATCTCTTTTGTGCAGTTGTTGGTGAGATAACCTGATAGCCCGATCTTGTGGCGAGTCGGGGAATATTGCCATGACTTGTATAACGGATGTTTTTGAAGGTCGAGTACCACGATTTCGAAGGTTTCTTGGTTATGTGTTGTGGATGGATACTGTTGGATCTAGGTATTGTTAGTTTGGGTGATATATTTTGTGTCCCTGTATCCCCAACACCAGTTGCATAACCGAGAAAGTTTGGGAGTTTATAGGTGGAATTCTAGTAGCTACGGGATATCTTTCCGACGGATGTATGATTTGAGATTGGGGTTCAACGTCTAGTGGTCCGCCCATTCACGGTCGATTCTGATTGGTGTGAGGCGTCTTAAAGAATCCTTGGCTATGCTGATTCGGGGCGTCTTGTTAGTCATCGTGGCGTCCGCTATCGTCGTGTCCGTGTGGGCCCCTACGAACACTTTGGTAGAAATCTCTATCATGTGTTTGTTCGGCTCATTCTTGAAGCCAATCCTTTGTTTTGTTTTGTTTTGTGGTATTGAGTTGCTTGAAGTCAAGTGTTGATTCCATACCTTATTCTAAATGGTGTTCTCATATTTCTATGTGAATGTTAATCCTTCTTGATCATCAAGGTCTTCATGTTAATTCTTTTCTCTACGGAGTGCTTCTCTTTAAGTGGATCCGATCATTCCAACATTGCAAGATCAATTCTAAGCTTTTTCTCAACGGTGTTTGTTTCATCCGTCCCTAGTTGTTTTGATTTCCGCCCTCCACCCTTTTTCTTCAAGGACTCAGATTTCTTAATCAAGTATCCATTTTATTGAGTGAAGTTTCTTCATTCTTTTCCTTTAATGATCTTATCCGGTGATTTCTCATGAAGTTGCTCAACAGTTTCAAGTTCATCATTCTTCATTCTAATATTCTTTTTCGGTGGATTTAGTTCAAGATTTGGTGTTGATCTTATCCCTTTTCCTTTTTCAAATGCTTTCTCATGTCGGTGCATCTCTCAATCATCCACTTCTCGCTATTCAATTGTTAGGAGTGTTGAAGATATCTCGGAAGATTCTAGTTTCCATTCTCAATTCACTCAAGTTCTTTTGAGGATGCTATCTCATTCAAGCCATTTAACTCTACGGTGCAATATCTATTTCAAACAATTGTTCAGCGGTGGTTCTTTTGAGTGGCCCCGAACCCACAGGTCTTTTCGAGGATCTTACCTAACTCTTCTAATATTTTTCAAGAGCTATTCCCAAATTCATTGCAAAGTTTGGCGTAAGGATGAATTATCATCGGTCTTAGGTTTTCTCCAAGATCTTCAAATTATTTTCATTGTTGGTTCAACCTTCCTAATTTTCATTCGGGTGCTTCAATAATTCATGGTGATGCTCTCGTCGTCATTCTCGAATTTTGAAGACGGAGAAGAGTTTCTCTTTAATCTTGCTCCATTCTCTTCAAGATTCATGGTTCTAACCGTGCCATCTTCTCATAATTATTTTGATTGGGAGAATTCTTTTCACCCATCGGAGTATTCGAGAGTCTTTTCAGTTTGATTCTTGAGCCCATCATTTCAGAATGATTCATTCAAGCGTTCAACTCTTGTTTCCAAATCTCACGGTGCATCGTGAAATATCCACTAATCAGTTCATGATCTCTCCGTTCTCATGTATCTAAATCCCTCTAATATCTTCATTAGTTTTACAATTCTTCGGGGAATTGTGCCTTTACTCTCGTTCATTCTCAATTATTATGGTGGTTTGTTCAAGAGTTCTCCTCCTTCGTTATCATATAGACTCATTCGTTCTTTCCAATCCTACGGTGGTTAGTTGAAGACCTTCCCAAGTTTGCGCCATATCTATCTTAATCTTTTCTCTGGGAATAAGTAGTATGCCAAATCCATTGCTTGTCATCAATTTAATTGGTGAAGGATGAGCATAATGTAATTCTTGTTCTTGTTTCTTCCAAGTGATTCAATTCCTTATTCGGAAGTTCATCAAAATTCTTGTTTTCAATTGTTCATCTTTCTTTTCCGGAGTTCAAGTTTTCTCGGTTATATCATTTCAAAGCTTCATCTTATCACTACAAGGCTTCACCTTGTGTTGTCAACTTCTCTTTCTTTTATCATCCTTTTGGTTACGGAGTTTATCATGGAGGTTCTACATGGTGGTTCGTCAAGGATTCTTTTCATTCGCAATTGTTCTTCAAGATTTCTCTCGGAGTTAAGATCCGTCAAGCTACTCTAAAATAAGCATGGTGTTCAACACATGTTTTGTTTTGGGAGTTCAAGTATTCTTCTTCTTGCATTTGAAGTGCAATTCGTTCTACCTTATCATTTGAGGTGGTGTTATGTCATTCTCGACAATTTGAGTTCGTGTTTCATAGATTCACATGTTGTCAAGAATGAGGTATTTTAAATCCATCAATCTCTTCATTGGAGTTATCTTGGGCTATATTTCACCTAATGCTTTCCCTAAGGATTGTTGCTAGTTATGGTGCTTATTAATGACCCAAGTTATTCATCTGTCCTCCGGGTGAAACAAGTTTCTCGTCTCCTTGTTGATATCAATTCAATCGTTTGTTTCCGTTAGTGGCAGAAGCTCACCTCATAATTTTGAGATGTTTCCATAAGCCCACTACAAGCTTATTCATTTCGTTGTTGGCTTTCCAACAACTCCGATCAATTCTTCTTTGCAAGGGTGCTTTTCCAAGTTCATTTGTGGCAAGTTGTCATTTTCTTCTCCATTCCTTTATTCCAATGATCTATCTTCAATTTTTCTTAGGAGGCATTGTGATGTTGCACTCTTGAACCATCATCTTCTTTTGTCAAGATCATGTTCTTTTCTTGCTTATCCATTTAACGAGGAGTATCATGTTTTCATTGAGTTCTCTCTTCTTATCAAGTTTTGCTGCTTCCTCAACCGGAGGCTATGCGAAATCTTTCTTACCTTGTGTTTTTTCGGAGGCGGTATGTTGTTGACTTCATCAAGTATCATCCCATCTTCTCAAGTTCATGTTATATTCCTTCCATGTTCAATCGGTGCTGCCGAATTCTTCCTCTCTCATCTTGTTTTAAGCAGTGGTCTCGAATTCTATCTTGTCCATTAAACTCTTCATTCTTGTCTTTGCAACCTTTAAGTTATCGTAATGTTCCTTGTTCCTCTTTTTCTAACGGATTGTTTTCAACCTTGTTCATCTTCGTTGTGTTCTTTCTTTCATTTTGCTCAACCTCTCAAGGTTCTTTGGTTTCACTAAATGCATCGAAAAAGCAACTTAGTTTTACCTCTTCTCTTCCTCGTCCTTTTCCCTCGGTGCCATCCTAGATCTCGGGGCGAGATCCTCTAAATAGTGGTGGAGTGTTGTAACACCGGATACAACTTTCCATATTAATAACTCCGACTCTTGCTTTTTCGGAGATGTGTTTTATTTTTTCCTTCGTGGTTGGGTTTTGTCGGTTGTTTTGCATTTTGTTCTTGTTGCATCTCATCTCATGGCATCATCGCATTTCATCCGCATGTTTTCAAAACTTGCATCCGTTCGAGGTTCCGCCGGTTCTCTCAGTTGTCCGTTCGAGTCGGTTACACTCCTTGCAGCATTGCCTTTCTCCGAGATATTACTTTATTAGTGGCATAAAAATGTTCTCGGAATGGGTTGCAACTTGTCGTGCGGTCTTATTATAGTGTAGACAGGCCGCACTGCCAAGTTTAAATGCATTGAGTCCATTTGATAGCCCAACCGTTATACCTCTTGCGCGATATAGCGGTTTATTAAATCGGATGTTTCGGTCTCGAAATTGTGTTGCGGGCTGCACTTCTCTTCTCTCCCTCAGCCCAAGTCCTATCTTCACAGCCCACCTAGACCTGCCTAACCCCCTCTCTCGTCGGATCCGTCGGATCGCGATCGGGAGCCTCGAAACCCCTTCTAACCCCCAAACCCCTAATTACGCCTATAAAGGCCCCCCTTCCATTTTGGGTCTCCTCCTTCCTTCCCCTCAAATCCGCTCCCCCAATCATCGTGCCCGCCCTCCTCAATTTCGGCGCGCCCCAAGCCTCCTCCGCCACTTGGCAAGCCCTGGTTGGCAGCCGCCACACAGTCGCCCGACCAGCAGGAGTCGCCACAGCCTCCTCCGCGCCCGCCCGCTTGAGGCAGCAGGAGCCATCTGCAGCCGCCCGGGCCGATCTGGGCCCAGGCGCCCAGCGCGCCGCCGCCCAGCGACCGAGCCGCCCGCTCCTTCCACCCTCGCGCCCTTCCGCTCGATCCCGATGGGATCGGGAGAGATCGCCGCCGCCTGGCAGCCATCTGCCGCCCTCTGCGCCGGAGATGAGTCCGGCGACCCGTCCCTCTGCTCCTCCACCTTGCTCTCTCTCCGTATCTCTCTAATTTCTCCCTCCGTCTCTCTCTCTGTCCCATGAGTCCGCCATGGGTGAACCCGTGCCTCCCGGAGCTCCGCCCTCGCGTCGGCGTTGCCGGATCCGGCGGCCGGCCGGATCTGCCCAGTTCCGCCGCCCCGACCTCTGCTTCCCGACCGGCGCGCCGCCTTCCACTCCACCAAGGCGCGCCGCCTGCTTCCATCTCCGCCGCCACCCGGCTGCGCCGGCAGCCAGCGGCCAGGTGCGCGTCGCTTCGGCAAGACCCCGCGTAAGCCCACCGAGCCAGTGCGGCGGCCGAGGCCAGCGCCCTGCAGCCTCCTCCTCACCGGCCGGCCCATGAGGCCTGGTGGCGCCTCCCCAGCCCTCTCTGTTGGGCTAGCCAGATTAAACCGCTTTCGTTTTTTTACCGTCTGCGAATTTATCTATTATCGGTTTCTGGGTTTCTGTATAGTCCCCTAGATCATGCATTTAATAACTTCCTAACCGTGCATCGGATTAAAATAATTTATACATGTAAAATGCTTAGAATTTTGTGTAGATTAATAATATCCACTTTCATCTATGTAAAATGTTTAACTTGCTGTTTATTTAAATTTGCTAATATGCCATGCTAAAATGCTTTAATTCATAACTAAATAACCGTAACTTCGAATTAAATGTTCTTTATATGTAAATGGGGTGGAAAAATGCCTAGATTAACATGGTCCACTTTATGTTGCTGTTTAACAACTCTAAAATTGTGTTTAGGGCAGAACAGTACCGAATCTAAAATATTGCTCATGGGGATTTTCCGGAATTGTTGTTTTTTATTTCCGGCCTCATTTAAACTTGCCTAAATAGTTAGTTCAATTATGCTCCACCTCTTGCCATGTTTAACAACATTTAATATTGTTGTGTACCTAACGAGAGAGAACTAAATAAGTGTTGTGGTGTTAGTCAATATGCAACTTCGTTGCATATTGAGCTCCATAACTTTGTAGTATTGTTTGTTGCATATTGCCATGCCATGCTAATTAAACGGACATGCATCATACTTGTTTGTGCATCATGCCATGTTTATGTGTTGTGTGTTTACTATGTTGTTTGCTTCTTTCGGTTTGCTTCTCTCGTTGCTTGGTTTCGTTCGGAGTTGTGAGGATTCGTTCGACTCGCCCGTTTGTCCTCTTCATGGACTCGTTCTTCTTCCTTGCGGGATTTCAGGCAAGATGACCATACCCTCGAAATCACTTCTATCTTTGCTTGCTAGATGCTCGCTCTTTTGCTATGCCTATGCTCGATGCCTACCACTTGCTATATCATGCCACCCACATTGCCATGTCAAACCTCTAACCATCCTTTCCTAGCAAACCGTTGTTTGGCTATGTTACCGCTTTGCTCAGCCCCTCTTATAGCGTTGTTAGTTGCGGTGAAGATGAAGTTTGTTCCTTGTTGGAACATGGAGATGTTGTTCCTTGTTGGAACATGTTTACTTGTTGGGATATCACAATATATCTTATTTAATTAATGCATCTATATACTTGGTAAAGGGTGGAAGGCTCGGCCTTATGCAGTGTTTTGTTCCTCTTGCCGCCCTAGTTTCCGTCATATCGGTGTTATGTTCCCGGATTTTGCGTCCCTAGCGGTCGGGTGATTTATGGGACCCCTTGACGATTCGCTTTGAATAAGACTTTTCGGCCAAGGCCCAACATTGGTTTTACCATTTGCCTCACCACCACCTATCTTTTCCCTTGGGAGTCGCTCTCTCGAGGTCATCTTTTTAGCCCCGGACGGTGCTTTTCTAAGTGCTGGCCCGAACCAGAAATGTGCTGGGGGCCCCTCGTAGCCTTCGAGGTTTGGTTTACTCGTGGGATGTCTCATCCGGTGTTGCCTGAGCGAGATATGTGCAGCTCCTATCGGGATTGCCGGCATCAGGCGGTCTTCTGGACTTGTTTTATTCTTGTGAAATGTCTTGTGGCAGGATTCGAGACTGATCGGGCTTCGGGGAGAAGAATCTATTCGCCGTTGATCGCGAGAGCTTATCATGGGCTAAGTTGGGACACCTGCGGGGTATAAACTGAAAGCCGTGCCGCGGTTATGTGGCAGATGGGAATTTGTTAATGTCGGTTGTAGAAAACCGAAGTTGATCTTAATTAAAATACACCAACCGTGTGTGCGTAACGTGAGTGTCTCTTTTCGGGGTTGATCGAGAGGAGAACACGGTTTTGGGTTATGTTTGGCGTAAGTAGGAGTTCGAGGATCACTTCTTGATCATAGTTGTTCGACCAGTGCTTTTGCCTTCTCTTCTCGCTCTCTTTTGCGTATGTTAGCCACCATATATGCTGAGTAAACTGCTTGCAGCTCCACCTCACTACCTGTCCTACCTTTAAGCTTAAATAGTCTTGATCTGGCGGGTGTGAGATTGCTGAGTCCCGTGACTCACGGATACTTCAAAACCAGTTTGCGAGTGCCGATGAAACCGTGCGGGTGATGCACCTGAGCTCAAGGAGGAGCTTCGATGAAGATCTTGTTCATTGTGTTGTTTCGTTTTAGTCGATCGATAGTGGAGCCAGTTGGGACGATCGGGGATCTGTGTAGCATTTGGGGTAGTCTTCTTTTATTTTGGTTCCGTAGTCGGACCTTGTTTGTATCTGTATGATGTAATGTTTCACCCATGTTTTGTGTGAAGTGGCGATTGTAAGCCAACTATGTATCTCTTTCCTTATGTATTACATGGGTTGTGTGAAGATTACCTCACTTGCGACATTGCTTTCAATGCGGTTATGCCTCTAAGTCGTTAACCCGACACGTGGGAGATATAGCCGCATCGAGGGTGATTCAGCGTGTGTACATGGCCAAGGGAAACAGTCCTTCATTAATGTGGAGGATTCTAAAGATTCGATAAGTCTTCAAGTGGTTGAACAGTCTCTCAACTGCGTCATGGCGATCCAGTTTTCGGCTTTTCTCTCTTGAGGTGCTCGTCGAGAATAACCAGGGCTGTCGCGAGTAGTTCACCTTTAGCCACCTTAGCGATAATAACGGGCGTAAGGCAGCAAACCGGGGCGAGCAAACCCAACATTTGACCAAAGACATGATTGAGCTGCTGCTTTATATAAGTCCAAACTTCGTGGCTGAACACTCTCGGTATTGGGACTTTATAATGTCGATGGGCTCAAGAATGCCCATTCATTATAAACCCTGTTTTTCTAGATGCGTGCGTTAATCGCCGTTGGCAAGATGCTAAAGCGGCGGTATCCTCTATGGGTATGTGTCGGGACCCGATTCCAAGTCACATCGATCTAGCAGGTAACACCTCATATCACTTTGTGGCCTCACGCACGGTAATCCACGGGTGTCGCCTTACCATGGCAGGGACCGTTTGCGTCTTTTGGCTCCACGTATATGATAGTGTCGCTAGCATCCATATGATAGAGAACCGGGCCGACATGGCTAATCGTGAACCCAAGCGACACTAACCCATGGGGACGAGGCATACATGAATCACATCGAGCATATCGGTCATCAATGTATGAATTGGGCTGTAACCTTGGGCTATGAGGACTCCGGTATCCCGGGCTGTAGCGAGCTAGGCGGGACTCGAATATCACGCGTGACATTTCCCGAAGGACGGACATAGGAACAAAGTGAAACACATGCGGCCGATCAAGTGTCCAAGCGGTAGTCTTTGGGCTAGCGAGGACTCCGGTGAACCGAGCTGTAGCGGACTACTATCGCTCAAGAAGCACTAGACCACATTTCCCCATATGAGAGGCTGCCAAGGATAAAAACTAGATTGCCGGATCCCACATACCAAGCATTTCAAACATACACACAATATACTCAATATGTGTAAATACAACATGGCATCACAACATAACTCTCGACTCAAATATTTATTCATTAGGCTCAGAGGCGAGATATTACAAACATGGGTCTCATGACCAACACTTTCGAGCATACAAGTCAAAGCACAAGCGGAAGCTAAACATATGCATCAGACAACTATAAAATGAAAAAAGGCTGGCTTTGACTATCTACGAGATCTGCGAGGGCACAAGATCGTAGTGAGGTAACAAGCTAAGCGTCGAAGTCACGTGGAACTACTAAGCGAGGCCAGCGTCTCTGCAAAAAAATATAAAATAGGCAAGCGTGAGTACAATTGTACTCGACAAGACTTATCGAGAACTAACTACATATGCATCATTATCAAAAGGGGTGCTGGAGTTTGACTGCGACAAGCCAGCTTTGACTTCGGTGGCTATCTGAACTACTCTGCAAGTAACTCTTACGAGGTGGCGCTACGCAGTCCACATATTCACCATATCAATACACCACTATGGACCGCTCCGTCTCCCTCGAGACGCCATCCATAGCACTCACGCTTATCTTGCGCATTTTAGAGTATCCACTTTCACTTGTCTATGAAGTGATATAGGCAGCAGAAGTCCTTTTTCGTGGACACGGCTATTGAATAGATCATATTAACCTGCGGTGTACTTCTTCACCTGCGCTCTCACCACTTACGCCGTTTACACGACATGTACTCGGCAACCTTCAGCGGAAGCCCAATGTGGGTGTCGGCCACAGCCTACCTAAACACTCAAGTCCCTAGTCCGGGTTTATCGCCTATTCGGGTTCCATCCATGAAGTCGGACGAGGTTTCCATCTGCCCCGAGCGATGTGTGCGGGGTTCAAGAGATACCAAAGCGGGCATTCGGTACCTTTGGGCCACGGTGTATCTACCGCATCATAGCCCACCCCTAGGGTCGGCTGCGCATGGCCTCCAACACATATCCTACAAACACGGAAACTAGTTGCAACTCTGGACGAGAGAACAAGGGTGGTTAAGAAGCCGAGAAGGTCCATTGGTTTGAGACCCAATGCGTGGTAATAACTGTTTCATGGATATAAACCACGATTACTCGTTCTGAGGGCGGCTGCAATGAGACAACTCACAATGTACTCCTACATGGCCTCTCACGCTACCTTTACCAAATCGTGTTCACACACTTAGCTCACCACATAATAGGACATGTTCACACCATTGATTCATTCCCGATGAATCAGGACTGACTCAACTCTAAGCGTAGCAAGCATGATAAACAAGCATGAATGAGTAGGCACAACATGGCTCAAGCAACTCCTACTCATGCTAGTGGGTTTCATCTAATTCTTGTGGATGACAGTCATCACGAGAGGATAAAGGGTTCAGCTACCGCAGCAAGTAACACATGAGTTGTTGTTGTCCTAATGCAGTAAAATAGAGCAGGAAGCGAGAGTGGGATTATGTCGGAATGAACAAGGGGTTTTGCTTGCAGGCATACGAAGATAATATAGTTCTTCATCGGTGTCATCGAACAATCGTCGGAACGTCGTCTCTTGAGAGGACAAACACCGACAGCGAGAAAGAACACAATCAATGCAATGCACATTCACATGAATGACATGTCATGTTAAGTACTGAATTCACCTAATGCAATATCTAGCCAAGTTAATTGAAGTGGAACTCAAGCAGAACAAATTCAACTCAAGCGTTATTTCATAAATTGCCTAATCATCATTTGTCCTATTCAGTGAGGTTAACTTGTTCAAACATGCATGATCATGGCATAAACAGATTCTTCATATTTTTACGATCATTTTCATCATATAACTTATTTCCATTGGAGTTTGGTTGAATTACTATGAATTTTAGAAGTTTTAGGACATTTTGAAATTTCCTAATTATTTCTAAATCAGAAAATGGTTAGCTCGTCGGCATGGCGTCGGTGTGGCGTCATCAAGTCAACTGGGCGCCCAGGTCAAACCTGACCGTGGGGTCCATTGGTCGGCGTCTCGGGCTGGTTTAGGTGGATGACATGTGGGACCCGATCAAAGCGGACTTGGCCAGGTCAAGCGGCGCGTGGGGTCCACATATATTAGTACTAAACTTAGAAATTTAGACTAACCTAATTAGGCTCGGGGTCCCACGTCGGTGGCTCTAGAGGTGATTAAGCGGGCTCATTAGCAACTAATGATGTCGCCACGTCGGCCTCGCCGGAACTGGCGGCGGCGACCAAAGCAGCAGCGGCGGTGACTCGGTTGAGCTTGGCGGTGGTTTGGCCTTGGCGCCGGGAGAGCTCTTGCACTCGCGCATCTAATGGACAGAACGGGTGGTCGCAGGGGCAGCCGGAATCTCGCGTGACGAGCTTTAGCGGCGGCCGGAGTTCAGGCGGGGGGTCGGGTTTGGCCTTCTGATTGCAGGAGGAGGCGGGTGGTGGCTCTGAGCTCCTGGTGCTTGGCGACACAAAAGTGAGGTTGGCTTGAGCCATTGTGGCTCTAGCCGCAGGCAGCGCCATGGCGGCGGGAGGAGTTTCGGGTGAGGTGGAAGCAGGCGGCTATGGAGGCCAAGCGAGCACGGGAACTAGGGGAGAGGAAGGGAGAGTCCTGTGAGGTCGGAGGGGGGTCAGCCGAGCTCGGGAGGCCTGTGGGCAGCGAATCGGCGACAGCGATCCTCGGTGGCGAGGAAAGGCGTCAGGCGGCGCTTGAGGGCTTCTCGGTCGCGTGGCCGGCGGAAAACGAGGAAACCTTCGGAGCTCGGGAAGCCGTCGGAGAAGGAGAGGGTGGCAGTGGCTTGAGGAGCGAGGCGAGGGCAGCAGTGGCGCTCGGCGGTTGTGTTCGAGAGGGGCGGAGGAGGAGCCGGGGGAGAGTGAGAGAGGTCGGGGTCAGGCGGCGCCACGGAGGGCTTGAGGCTCCTCGGTGAGCGACGAGCGAGGGAGGCGTGGCGAGCTTCGAGCGCGTCTTGTGCGTGTCCCCTACTTACGCCTCTTGGCGAGAGGTGGAAGATGGCCAGCAGCGGCCGGAGTGGGCTAAACCGGCTCTGGGCATGCAGTAGAAGTGGCCAGTACTATCTCTCTCTCTGTATCTTTTCTAATTATTTCAGTTTTTCTATTATCTGCTTTATGTTTGCAAATAAAAACCCAACAAAACACTTTGGTTAATTCTGTAAATTTTGTGAGGGATATTTGAATTATTTTCAAACCACACAATAAATTTCAGAATATTTGGACAACCAATATTTAATGGTAACTTTTAAACTCAACTCAAATACCATAATGATTTAATTCAATGACCAAAATGTCACGGAAAAATATGCATTATCTACGGTAGAGGCTTTCACCTTTTCCATAAATCATGGACATTTAAAAGGATATTTTGAGGTCATTGAAAATATTTTGAGTTGAACCTATTTGAATTGCTTTAATGCTAGGGTTTAGGCAATCCCCATTTCAAGTTTCAAATAAGTTTAAACATGATGCATGGATCTTTGATGAACCTAATTACAATTAGATCTAGGGCTGTGACAACTCACCCCCACTAAACAAGAATCTGGCGAGATTCAAGGCGTGAGTAAGAGGAAAAGGGAAGTCACAAAACTATCACAATCTTCATGATCCATTTGCCCTTCTCGAAGATGTTGATTCATTCCATCATCTTGGTCTTGGCGTCTTTGCTTTGAGATCTTCACTCGACCGACGACAACGAAGAGGAAACCCTACTGAGTTTAATCTTCTTGAAGATCGAGCAACTCAAGATCAGTTCATGGGTGAGGCGTAAGAACAACCCTTGAGTTGAGACACCAAACACACATTAGGAATGATGGTAAAGAAATGGATGGCGAAGGTTCAAATTGGTAGGTGTCGATTGTACTAGAGTAGGGGTATCCTAGTATCGAACTTGTGCGCAGGCGATTCTTGCACCAGCAGCAAGGCTTGCGGGTGACCCAAGGTCCTCCGTGGTTCCTTTGGAGCCATTCAAGAACAAAGTATTCAAGCCAAGGAGACAAGGCCCGGCAAGAGCTTGCGGGAAGGCCAACCAAGGCATCTAGGAGACAAGGCCCGGCAGAGGAGCTTCTGGAAGGCCAACAAAAGGCATCTCAAGGAACTTGCGCGGCAGCGCCAGCGTCCGGCGAGGCCGGAGGCGACAAGCTTCGGGCCGCGACAAGACAATAGCGCGGCAAAGCGCTTGCCGCGACAAACTTCCTCTGTACCCGCGCTCCGGCACATCGACCAGCGTGTGCATACAGAGACCTTTTCGGCGGCGGCGTGGCAAGAGGCTGTCTTGCGACCAGCGGTCTTAGCGGTGGCGGCGGCGCGAACAAGATTGCCATCGTGGCAGCGGTGGCGTCCAGGCGGTCCTTTTTGCCTTTGTTTGGGTGGCGTGAGCGGGCATTTAATGCCTTTGTCCCCTGCCGTCGAGGTTAGGTATGATACTGTACGGTGGTTGTACCAACGCAACTCCTTTTCCATTTTACACTTGTCTCGTTGCCACCGGAGACTCCTTTAGCATATAAAGGAGGCCCATGTGTAGCGTAGAGGGGGGGGGTTAGCAGAAAAACACTCACGCTTCGGTCTCGTTAGCAGCTAGTGTGTCTTGTAGCACTCAGCGCTCGAGCAAGAACTCAATACACTCGGACATGCAGCAATAGGGTGTTATCTCTCGAAGAGCTTGAAGCTGGGTAAACTGCTCGTGTGCCGCCTCGATCCGCTCTTCGTGCAATCTCGCCCCCCTTGAACGAAAGGGCTCGGTCGCCCGGTCCCATAGGTGTTAGTGGATCAGCTTCCCGACATCTTTGGCGCGCCCGGTGGGGGGGTTGACGCGAAAAACAATCACGCTCGGTCTCGTTAGCAGCTTCGTATGTCTTGTAGCACTCAGCGCTCCGAGCAAGAACTCAATACACTCAGGACATGCAGCGGTAAGTGTTATCTCTCGGAGAGTTCGAAGCTGGGTAAACTGCTTTCGTGTGCCGCCTCGATCTGCTCTTCGTGCAATCTCGCCCCGCCCGAACGAAGGGGCTCGGTCCGCCGGTCCCATAGGTGTCGTGGATTAGTTTCCCGACATCTTTGGCGCGCCGGTAGAAGCGTCGAGTTGTGTGAACCTGATCCGGCGTTCACCACGAGCTAGATCTTCATCTTCTTCATCGACATGCCAGCTGAAGAAGAAGCGGCGGGCAGATGTTCCGTCACGTCGATCCCACCACCGAACAAGCGGGTGGTGGGGTGGCTGCCAGCGGAAAAGCGAACATCGGCGAGAGCCACGGTGCTGCCGGTCAAGGACAAGGCAGCGCAGACCTCGGCGTCCGTACATGCACCGCGCCCATCTCGGGAAGTAGCGGGACCAGCCAGCGTCATGGTATTCACAATGCCATAGGTTCGTTAGACCAAGATCGAGCTGGTGGATTTGGGTGCTCAAGACCAACATGCGCCAACATGCTGGCCTGGCGAGGCATGAGTGCGCTGGGCGGGATCTTGCTCCTTCTAACATAGTTAGAAGTCGAGCATATCCGCTCCTCGCACCGTTCGCCCTGCCGCCGCCACTCCGGCAAAAGCTTTGGCGAGCTCAAGCTGCTCTGGATTACCCTCAGCGGCCGAGACAAGATCTATGAATGGAGGCCACCATTGAGTCTCATCGGCCGCCAGCGGAGACACTCCGCGGCAGCGAGTACATCGCTTCTCTGCGGCGAGACTGCCCGAGCCTGGCCAGCGGCGGCGAAAGCCGGTGGGGTGCAACCGCATGCACTCCCACCCGAAAACAAGATCGCCCGACTCGCGGATCCACCTCGACAGCGACTCCACGCATCGCCAGATCCACGAGCTCGTCGCGATCAGCGCCAGTTCTTCACGAATAGCGGCAAGAATCGCTCGAACTTCGCGCCGGCGCCCGAAGAATCTTGGCGGCGTCAATCGGACCCGATGCGCTGGGCCCTCATGTCGACATGCATGCACCGGGGAACGAGGCAACTTGTCATACGGTAGGTTGCCCTGCGTTCACTCATGAGTTGCGGCAAGTCCGGTGGCCCGGCACGAAAAATTTCAAGCGAGCGTACGAGAAATGCGGCGGCAAATCGCATCCGTCGGAGTTCCTCGGCATCTACACCATCGCGGTGCAAGCTGCGGGCGGGGCGACAAGATCTGGCCAACTACTTCGGCGGTGCTCAAGCCCAATGTCGAGATCTGGCTCATGCACTTGCGGACAACTCCATATCCTCTTGGGCAGATCTATGCCATCGGTTTGTCGGCGCCTTCTGAGTGACCACAAGCCTCATGGCCAGAAGCGACCTTCATCGCTTTCGCCCGAAGGAAGGAGAGCCCTGCGCAAAGTACATTGAGAGATTCAGCCCGCGTCGGCACAACATCCCGGATGTCCAACCCGCCCTTGTGATGTCGGTCGTTCCATCGAGCGTGCGAAACCGCGAGATCACGGAGGAGATGGCGATGTGCAAGATCGAAGGCGTCGATGAGCTATATGCCTGGCCAACAAGTGTGCGTCTTTGAGGAAGGAGAAACTCCCGGAGAGAATCTGAAGCGGGAGGATCGATGGTGAGAGGCTTCCCGGCGAAAAACCGGCGGAGGAACAACGGAAGAAGAAAGGCAAAGATGTGCTAGTCGTTGAGCGGTCCGAAAGCGGAGGTGGCGCCAAGAAAGCCAAAGCTAGTAGCTCGGCGAGGAGATTGCCGAGCACCAACTTCAGGCTGTGGCGATCGCCGACAAGCGAGGCGGCACCAACAAGCGATCTTGCAAGATCCACCGCACCAAGGGCCATGACCTCGAGCTGCAAGAAGGTCGAGCGGCTTGTCGAGCAACAAAAGGCTGAATCTGACGACAGCGACAAGGAGAAAACCCGGAAGGTCTTTGGAGGAGCCGCAAAGCGCCCGGCGAGGAGGGCCCGTGCAAGGCCAAGCGGCGGCAAGAGCAGACCTCCAGCGGCGCGACAAGGAAGAAGATAGCAGCGATGATGAAGATATGGGCGATGGCGAGGCCGATGAGCAGGAGTTCGAAGCCACGAGAGGTCTGTGCATTGTGGCGGTGCTTCTACGCATACTTCACACGCCAGCTCAAGCGGTAGGTGCGGGAAGTCAATCGGCGAGAACCACCGTCGAGTCCACGCAAGCCTCACGAAATGGTCCACCGCCTATCATCTTTGATATTGAGGACCACCTGATCGCGTAGCTGCGGTCGGTGCTTGCCGATGTTGGTTTCACCAACTATCCGCAACCTCAAGGTCACTAAGATGCTAGTTGGCGGCGGGGCGGCTTGACCTAATCTCCTCGCGGTAATCCGAAACTCCGGATCCACGATGGCGAACTCGAAGAAACGGCACATTCAAGGAATCAATCCGGGAAGGAGCAAGCGAAGGAAAGATCACGTTGCGGTAACATTTGGCGTGAGTTGAACTTCAGGCTGAGAGGTCACTTTTGGCGTTGCTGACTTTCCATTGCCTTACAATGGGATACTGGCCGTCCGGCTTTTCGCCAAGTTCATGGCAGCCTCTCACTATGCATACAATGTCTTGAAGATGCGGGCCGATAAGTGTCATCTCTGTCCTGGTGACAAGAAGGATGCTCTTATCTGCGCCGACAAGATCTACCGAAGCAGCGGCGGCAGCAGCAGATCACAAGTCACTTGCCGTTGAAGCTCGGGCGAAGAAGACCAAGTCGGCAAGAGTTACGATACCCACTCCGGCAGCGCACCTCTTGGGTGCTGCGCTACCATCGAGGCGCACCATCGAGCTCCACCGGCAAGTGTAAGAAGACAATGGCAGCTCCACGAGACCAAGAAGGTGTCGCCAAGGAGGATGGCTGGTGGTACCTTCACCATCGATGCCACTCTCGACCCTAAGTAGGAAAGCGCTCGTTGCTTTCTGCAGGTAACGTCGGCGTATTTGCATAGCAACCGTCGACATCCCGGTGTTCCCAAGAAAGTGTCGAGCACCATCTTGCATGTCTGTCCTCATCTGCGGCCCGTCAAGCGAGAAGTCGAGGAAGCGGCGGTGGGCGCCAAGAATTCATTCGAGAAGAAGTCAAGCAATTGGAAGCAGCAGGCCTTGTCGGAGGTGCTCCATCCTCGTGGTTGGCCAACCACAGTTGTCTGCCAAAGGCAAGCGGAAATGGAGGCTTTGTATCGACTTTACCGATGTTAATAAAGCTTGTCCCAAGACCCATTTCCCTTGCAGCGCATCAGCAGATTGTTGACTCCACGGCGGATGTGACTTGCTTTCATTTCTTGATGCATACTCAGGATACCATCGGATCTTCATGGCAGAAGAGGATGAGGAAGACCGCATTCATCACCCCATGTGGCACCCTCTTGTTTTTACGTACGGATGCCTTTCGGTTTAAGAATGCTGGTTCAACATTTGCAAGAGTGGTCCATGAAGCTTTTGAGCCATAAATGCTGCAGAAATGTGGAAGCCTACATGGATGACATAGTGGTGAAACAAGGACAAAGCGACTCTGATTCAAGATTTAGACAAAACCTTTGCAAATCTGCGCAAGATCAACCTCAAACTTAACCCAGAAGTGTGTGTTTGGAGTCCCCTCGGCAAGCTTCTCGGGTTCTTCATCATCTCGGGAAATTGAAGCCAATCCCGACAAGATCAAGGCCATTGAGCAGATTGAAGCACCAAAGCGCGTCAAGGATGTCGAAGACTTGCGGTTCGCGTAGCTGCTCTCGGCAGGTTTATCTCTAGATCTGCTGGCGGCATACTGCCATTTTCAAAATATTGAAAAAGCAGGTCAATGAAAATGGACTGCAGGCGGAGGCTGCGCTGCGGGACTTAAAGAGATACTGTCCTCCACTCCAACACTTATGCGCACCTAAGCCACAAGAGAAGTTGCTGCTATATATAGTAGCAACCAATCAAATGGTTAGTGTTGCGTTAATGCGGAGAGGAGGCGGATGATGAGCCGACAACCACGGCGGATGCATCCGGCGACAAGTAGGGGCTTCACCGGCAAGCTCTGGTCCCCACAAAAGATGGATCTGCTTGAGCGCGTGAGAAGATCACGAGAAAAGAATGGTGCAGCGCCCAGTTTACTGTCGGTTCCCTTCTGCGGGGCTAGGTCAAGGTACTACGGTGTGCGAGAAATTGCTTCCGGCCTTCTCATAGCCTCGAAAAGCTCGCCATTACTTCAAGCACATGAGATCCACGATCGTCACTCGTTTTCGGCTGAAGAGGATCTTGCAAAATCCGAAGCAGCAGGCGGGATTGTCGGTGGGCCTTTGGGAACTGTCAAGCTTTGGCCTCAAGTTTGAAAGCACTTCAACTATCCAAGCGAGCATTGGCGGAATTCATAGCAGAATGGGCGCCAACACAAGATGAAGAAATTCGAAGCGAGCATCCCGTCAAGGAAGCAAGCAAAAGTGGGTGATGTACTTTGATGGTGCCTTCTCGCTGCAAAGCGCCCGGTCTTGAGCGTGCTACTTGTTGCACCACGGAGAGCACCTCAAGTCGTAGTCAAATGCACTTTCCCAAGGAGCAAACAACGAACAATACATGAGTATGAAGGTTTGCTTGCGGTCTCGAGATCGCAGCAGGACCTTGGGATCAAGAAGCTCATTATCGGGGTGACTCACGACTTGTCATCCGCCAAGTGAATAAAATTATCGAGTCCGTTGATGGAAGCTTCGTTGATGAAGTGAGAAAGCTAGAAGAGAACTTTGACCTCTGGATGGAACATGTTCCAAGAGCTCGAGCGACATTGCCGATGGCTGTCGAAGTCGCCGCACTTAAGTTACACAATGGAACCAGGGATCTTTGTGCTCAAAGCTGACTCAACCGTTTATAGCGCCATCAAGCTGGGCCGAAGAAGAAGAGGAAGTTGATTTAAGGGACTATTTTCGGTAGAGCTCCCGAAAAGCCGCCGCCAAGAAGGTCCTCAAGATCAACACCAAAGGGTCTTTGAGGAAGCGATCTGCTCCGGCAAGCCCTAGGGTTTGTTCGTTGAAGCGAGCGCTCCCGACAAGTTTTGCTCGGCAAGCTTGCGGGCAATCAACTCGGCTGAGCCCGAGTTCTCGCCGTGAAGCGGATGTTCCGCAACGGCGGATGTGCCTTTAGTCCTTGTTGTCGAGCGCATAGCTCTAGCATGGGCACTGACAGATTGTCCGTTTCCTTGAGACGGAGAACTTCCGAAGAGCAAGAAGAAAGCGGAAAGAAGTAGCCCGGCAGTCAAGTATGTACCGGTTTGTCGGCGGCACACTGCGAAGAAGACTCAACGGGGTGAAAGTGAAGTGTATTCACGGGAAGGCGGACAAAAGCTGTTGGCGAAATACATGGAGGCATATGTGGTCACCACATTGGCGCAAAACACTTCTTGCAAAAGCGTTCGGCAAGGTTTCTTTTGCGACAGCCCTCCGGGATGCAAGCTGCACAAGTAACCAAGTGTGATGCGTGCGATTCCATTCCAAGCGAATACACCAGCCAGCTCAAGCTCTCGGGCGATCCCTTTATCACGGCCATTTTTGATGCAGGGGCTCGACATCCTCGGCCCCTTTCGAGCTGTCGGGGCTTTGAGTACTTATGCGTTGCAATCGACAAGTTCACAAAGTGGCGAAGTGGAAGCGATGAGGAAGGTGACAGCACGATCAGCGATCAAGTTCTTGGTCGATTGTTTGCGTTTGGGATCCCTAACGGGATCATCACCGACAACGACGCATGATCCTGATCGCACCTTCATGCAATCGTCCAAGATCTTGGCGCCAAGTGTTAAACCGCTTACATTGCTCATCAGAAATGCGGTCAGCGGAGGCGAATCTTTGAAGTCTCTTGGCGGGCTCAAGACTAGGACTTTCGACGGGCTGCACAAGTCGCGGAAGAAGCTGGATTGAGCTGCGGTGGTTCTTTGGTCGTCGGGGCGACGCCGTCGAGCCCAGGCGGACACCTTTGGCTCTAGTCTATGGAGCGAGGCAGTTCTCCCCACGGAACTTCGTGTCTGGGTCACCTCGAGTGCTAAGCTTATGATGAGCTCGAGCAAGAGCGATTCGCGACAAGATGTGCTGCTGCTCCTTGAGAGGACCGTCTTGAGCATTATGCGATCTGCTCGATACCGGCAAGCTTTCCGCGCTACCATAGCCGCATAAAGTTAGCGAAGTCTCGAGGAAGGCGACCTTGTTCTTGGCGATTCGATCGCCAAGAATTCCAACAAGTTGGCCTTGAAGTGGGAAGGCCCTTACTGGGTGAAGCGAGTCACTAGGCACTGGCTGTCATCCCATTGAGACCGAAGATGGCATTCGGTGAGCAACTCACTGGAACATTGAGCATCTTCGTAAGTTTACCCATAGAAGCGCGGTTGCGGAACCTGTTCCGGCAACCACCTTTATACAAATCTTGCCGATGTAGCATGTAATCCTTTATGCGAAGCGAGCGCAGACCCGTGCATAAGTAAAGCTCATGTGCTCTGCACATCTTGCCAATTCATGCTTTCTAGTTTTTTGTTGCATCGTTATCGACACTTTGTGCAGCGCCTACCTGGTAAGCAATAACGAGCCGTAAGGCTCGATATCTTTATTTCCTCTTCTTTCTCTTTCTCAAAGAAAGGAAGGTTCCTAGCCTACAAGTTTGCGGGAAAGGAGAAGATAATGGTGTGGACCAGCGTCGCTCGGGAAGTTTAAGCCTTGCGGGAAGCAAGCGACGGAAAAGCTAAGTTGCTAAAGTTTGGCGTCGCTCGGGAAGTTTAAGCCTTAGGGAAGCAAACAACAGAAAAGCTAAGTTGCTAAAGTTTGAGCAATCAGTTTTAAAATTTTAAGTTATCTTCCTCCAACGACCGTGCTTTGTATGGAAAACCTATGCGGCGGAGGAACCAACTCGCAGCTAGTTGCGCCCTTACTTTGTTTGAGTCCGCTCAACAACTTAAGTGAGCTGCGACTAGTTGCGACAAGGTTTCTTATCGGTTGCGGCACGCGCCCGACGAGGCTGGCTTGGCGTCCGCTTTCGGCGCTCATGACTAAGGTGCTGCTTGCAACAAGTTCCCTAAAGCGTGAGGCAAAAACATACAAAGGAAGGAATCAAGTAAAGGAAATAACATAGCAATCACTACCGAAATAGAGTCATATTACAAGATAGCTTGTGCAGCTCTAATGATTTTTCTCATAACATGACCGCGCGACAAGAAAAAAGAAAAGCAGGCGGCCTAATCTCTGCGATCGCCTCAACCCTCTTGATCCGCTCACCTTGTCACAATGGGTGCGACAAGGGTCTTAAGCGCTCCAGATCAGCGTCCGGTGGCAAGGTCCGGGGCGTTGGTGAGGTTGAGGCTGGGTTGCGGAAGAGCCACCTTCTGGCACCTTTGAAGAGCTCCCGCGGAATCTGGCGCGACTCGTCGACCAGCTGCTTTGGGATCTTCTCCGAGGTCAGCTGGAGGGCCGTCGCCGCATCGCTTTGAAGAACAAGCTGAGCTTGGCGCTGGGTTGGAGGTGCTCAGCGGAGAGAATACCGAGATCATCCATCCCAGTGCGCCCGGCTCACAGCCGATGGCTGCGGCAACATCCACAAGACCCTCGGTCGATGCTCCACATTCTCCCTAAAAGTGTTACAGGCGGCGTAGCACTTGCCCGGCCAGCGCCTCGTCGGCCTTGATCTTCTCCTTCAAGGCCACCTCCTGCTCCCTGGCGCCGTCCGGTAGTGTTGGTCAAAGTAGTCAGCTTCAACTCAAGATCTGCGTTGGAGTCCTTGGCGTTCTAAGCTCCTTGCTCCTCTCGGCGAGGCGACCTGCAGCTTCGCCAAGGGTGTAAGCGTCCTTCTCGCTCACGCTTGAGCACAGCAAGCTCTGCCCGCTCACCTTGAATCGGCCTCGGCTCGCCACCTTCGTCTCCAGCTCCTTCTTGGCGGCCTCGGCAGCTGCGGCAGCATCCTCTGCTTCCTTGAGAGCCCGTCGAGATGTTTGCTTTCATGCCTTAAGATCCTCCTCGTGGCATCAAGGTTAACCTTCTTTCGCATCGCTTCGCCTTCTGCGAGCTGGCTTCTCGGCAGCAAGCGTGTTGCTCTTCAACTTCAGCCTTCTCGAGAGGAAGGCTTTACGCTCCTCGGCGGTCGCTCCGCTCCTCTGCCGGGGACGGAGAGCTTCTGGTTGAGGCCGGAGCTCCTCCGCGCGCTTCTCGATGTCGCTCCGCCGCCGCGACAAAGCGCTTCTCGGGATACCAGCTTGCTGTCGGAGCGCGGTAAGCGACAACGGCTCGCGGCATGTTGCTCCTCCTCGGGCTTCGCCCTGCTGTTGTCAAGCCGCGTCGACCAGCGTAGCCCAGGAGGCGAGCAACTCTTCATCAAAGGTTTCTCCTTGATCGGCGCCACTGGGAGCTCGGCGCAGGGGGAGCTTGATGAAAAGCGCCATCGCCCGGCCTTCAAATAAGCGCTTGGGGCTCTTGAACTGGCCTTCTGGCGGCGGAGGATCGTGATCGGCGTATGCTTTGGCGCTCTTCGGCCTCGGGGCGTCGGTCACGATCGCCGGACCCTCGCCCGGCTCTCGGCGGCAGCTTTGGCGGCCTCTCCACGGCGGGATCATCGGCGTCGGCTTGTTCTTGATGGCAGCAAGCGTCGTCGGTGTTGCATTGCAGCGTTCTCCTCGCCCGGCGACCTCGGTTTCCATCGGCTCCGTGGCAGATGGATATGATGACCGGAAAAGGAAGAAAATTCAAGCAAATATTCAAAAAGAAAATCAGATTAAGAAGAACCCGGGAAGTTTTCAAGCAAGAGGATTACGGTACTAGGATCTACCGTCGTGGTCTCCGCCATAAAGTCATTGGTGCTGTCATCCTTGCGGAGCCCATCCCTTCTTAGGAACTTCTCCTTGGGAGAATTCTCCCTTCTTGAGAATCCTCCTTGGCGGTGTAATCGAAGCGAGATGGCATGTCGGGGAGGCGGCCGGGCACTCTGGTGAGGCGCTTTCTGCTCCTCATAAACCAATAGTCGAGATGTCGGCAAAGAAAGAGCACCCATGCGCGCCTAACAGCGAGGAAGTAAACCATATGCTTCTGTTTGGGGGATGCGGCCTGGGGCTGCTGAGGAATAGTTGCGGGTCCGGCAATGTGGTCTCGGACACCCCCCTGCTGTATCGCGGTGGGTTCATCTCGATGACAATCACGGGACCTTGACTCTTCGCGCTCTCTGGGCGAGAGTCACGAAAAGGAATGGGTTGGAGTAAAGCAAATCAGATACAAGACAAAACAGCAAGAATTGAAGAACTACAGTACAGCAAAGAATCTTACTCTTCCTCTTCCGTCGGGCTAGTGGCGGAGAGGTCAAATCTGCCCACCTTGGCGCGACAAAGGCGGAGAGTAGAGTTCCCTATAGCGCTTGGCGGGAAGCGAAGCGGTGGTCGGAGGAGCCCGCTCGATTCGGCGGCGTGAGGTGCTCAGCGCATGCTTGCCACCGGTGGGGCAGCGTCGCTTGTGGCGAGCTGTTAACCCGTCTGCCGCCCTTCGTCCCGGCCTTGCGAGGCGCCTTCTTGGTGGAGCTGGGGGCTCCGCTTTGACAAGCTGTCTGAAGGTGAGCAAGAGGAGGCGATCTTCAGCAGAGTCGCTCGAGCCCTCGGGGCTCGCTCGACTCAACTTCGAGCTCGACAAGCTCTTCCTCGCGGCAAGCTCCTCTCGCTCGGCAAGGCTTGCGCCTCTGCTGCCTCTGCCTCCTCCACGGTGAATCCAAACTACGCTTTGCAGCGGCTGCCGCCGCCTCTTCCAGCCCTAGAGTGGCGATCGCTGCATCTCCTCGCCGGTGGTGTCGTGAATAAGGCTCTTACATTCGCCGGAGGCGGACCGGCATTTCTACCAAGCCGTCGAAAAGAACTCCCGCCACGGCGTCGTCTGCGGGCTCTTGCCAAGTTGGGACAATTCCATCGCGAATCGCTGGTGGCATCATTGCGGATCGCGGTCGGCGAGGAGTTGTTTACAATGAGCGACACCCCTCGGCAACTGAACGCCGGGATGATCGAGGATCGTGCTTGAACAGTTCCAAACATCGCGTCGGTTCGGAGACAGTGAAGTTGAAGATTGAGGCCGAGCGCGACCTCATGATATCCGCGCGTTGGAACTCCCGGTAGTCTCCTCCCCTCTCTGCAGAAGCGTCTGGGCGAAGAAAATCTGCGCCAGCGGCGCCTCGGTGAACCCGGCAAGCTTTGGCGTAGGATCCGGTGGCGGCAATCTTATTTCTCGTCTTAGGGCCACGTGGCTCCAATCGTTGCAGCGCCTCTCATTGGGGCTTGTTGCTGGGCGGTAAATGGCTCGCGGGTTCTCCTCGACAATCAGCACCGATCTGCTCTCCTCATCCCACGCTGCTGCGGAGCTCTCCTCGAGATAAGCTTCCTTCTTGCCAGTTCTCGAGATCCGAGCGATTCCCGCGGATAAAGGCTCTCCTCTCTCAACTCGGGGCAAAAGTGGCGAAAAAAGAGCTACATTTGGATAGACTCCGACAAAGTTTTCGCAGAGATGTGCGAAAACTGCCATGTCGAAACGGCGTTGGGGTGAAGTCGAGGCGGAACTGTAGGAGTGTTCATAATGTCGCAGATAAATTGAGAGAAAAGGCGGGCGAGCCCGCGATAAAAGTTCTTGAAGAAGGATATCCATTTGGAGCCAGTTCGAGCGGCAGGCTGGGGAGTTACCCGTCTTGTGGATCGCTCGCGTCTCCGTCGACCGAGAAAGGTAGTAGTACTCCCTCGGATCCTTGGCCGGTGAGGGAAGGTTGCCGCTCCTTTCGCGGCAGCGCTGACGCTGCTTGCCTCGGCCGACTTCACAACCTTCCCGGCTTCGGAGCCATGGCGGAGGTGGTGAGAAGGATCGGTGGCGTTGGTGGTGCCGGTGGCGATGGGGCGGGCGGCTGCTCTCTTTTCAGCTTTGGGGAGAAGGGGGGCGGCGGAGGTTTTGAATTGGAGCGACAACGGCGAGGTGGGCGAACTGCCCTGTTTCCCCTGCTTATAAAGAGGGAGGCGGGCGTTCCGTCTTTCGAATAAAAAACCACCCGATCTCTCCCACGGCCCGCATTCGGCGTGCCGTTAAATGGGCGTGGTGGATCGAGTGAGATACAGGCGTAACCCGGGCCCGCGTGCCCGTGCCTGTTTGGGCTGGCCCAACAGCGCTTCGGCACCGTGTGTAAGCCCGAGCCGAGAGCTCTGTCGATTGTACTAGAGTAGGGTACCCTAGTATCCGAACTTGTGCCTGCGAGCGATTCTGACACCAGCGGCAAGGCTGCTAGGGTGACGCCAAGGTCCTCGTGGTTCCTTTGGAGCCATTCAAGAACAAAGTATTCAAGCCAAGGAGACAAGGCCCCGGCAAGAGGAGCTTGCGGGAAGGTAACCAAGGCATCTAGGAGACAAGGCCGGCGAAGGAGCTTGCGGGAAGTCAACAAGGCATCTCAAGGAACTTGCCGCTGGCGCAGCGCCGCAGCGTCCGCGAGGCGGCGGCGACAAGCTTCCGGACGCGACAAGACAACAACCGCGGCAAAGGCGCTTGCCGCTGACAAACTACCACTCTGTACCGCGCTCCGGCACGCCGACCAGCGTGTCGCCTTGAGACCTTTCGGTAGCGGCGTGGCAGAAGCTGTTGCTGACCCGGCGGTCTTGTGATGGCGGCAACAGAACAAGATTGCCACCGTGGCAAGCGGTGGCGTCCTGGCGGTCCTTTTGCCTTGTTTGGGCGGCGTGAGCGGGCATTTAATGCCTTTGTCCCTGCGTCGAGGTTAGGTATGATACCTTTATCACGGTAGTTGTACCAACCGCAACTCCTTTTCCATTTTACCCTTGTCTACGTTGCCTGTCGGAGACCCTTTAGCATATAGAAGGAGGCCCATGCGTAGCGTGAGGGGTTTCAGGAAGAAAAACACTCACGCTTTCGGTCTCGTTAGCAGCTAGTGTGTCTTTGTAGCACTCAAGCGCTCGAGCAAGAACTCAATACACTTTCGGACATGCAGCGTAGGAGTGTTATCTCTCCGGAGAGCTCGAAGCTGGGTAAACTGCTTTCGTGTGCTTCGCCTCGATCCGCTCTTCGTGCGATCTCCGCCCCGCCGAACGAAAGGGGGCTCGGTCCGCCCGGTCCCATAGGTGTTAAATGGATCAACTTCTGACGGTGAGCAACCATTCACGCTTAAGTAAAATGGTGCATGGTTTGAAAGTAACAAGGAGATGATTGCCATGATTTCATAACGGGAGACCTTAGGAAAGGTGACTTGTAGAATTACTCCCTTAAGTGGCAAAAAGAATTACTTTTGATCCATAGATCTTTGGAACTCTTCATACTAGCTTAAGGCAATTTACAATTGATTGATTGAAGGAGTTCGAAAGAATGACATAATCGGACTAGAATGGATGATGTGGACTACCTTGTTGAAGACAACGCAATGGATGATTTTTGCTTATCACCGGAAATGGATGTAACCCATGGTAGTACCACTTTTGAGGATGATCCTGAACAAGAATTACTAAGAAGGCAGCCCATAGTGAAATGGCACAAGGACGGTGCAAGCTAGGAACGAAATGCAACTATTGGAATGTTCCAACCATCATATCTGCCTGAGATTCAGATCCGATTGGTAATAGGATACTCCAGACTCAGCAGGTCTGAAAAGAAAGGTCGCAACACAAATCGGCGAAATAGCGTTGCGAGATTCTCGGGATATGAACTACGATAGCAAGCTCAAAACATGAGCTGGTTCTGCTACATACATGTGAGCATGTTGTCCAAGACAAGAATGACCACATAGTAGTCTTATCATAAAACACTACCCGAGTTGGTGGGGAACCATCATCGAGGATATCGAAGTCCTTGTATAAGCATGGCGGTCTTAAGAAGAACTTCTTCTCCTTGAACAAATCAATCGGTGGCTTGGTGTGCTAGGGACACATATGGAGTGAAGGTAATTAATCTACAAACCATAGAATACTACATACGAATGCATGACGGACTTGGGATGATTCAAAGGAAACAAAACAAACCTTTCTCAAATTCATGGCGGCAACTTACACCTAAAGCACATGAATTAGAGAAGTCACTTCTTCCATCAAGCATAAGCTTCATGAGCGGAACATGAAGGCATTGCTTACAAAGTTTCCAACACTAGGTTGATGTTCAACATGACTCATGGGGAGACAAAATGCTGCTGATGGGCTCAACAACAACTCATCGAATTTCCATATCCTTTGGACTTCCACCATCATGTGAACACGGTGATAGCATTTGTCAGACCAAAAGATGTAATGGTATATGCTCGAGGATCAACCACGAGTAAGACAACATTACAAGCATCGTTAGTCTGATTTGATTTGACGATAGCCCACCTCAAATCAAAGGATTGATAAGACAATAGGTCCAACAAGCGATCACGAGGACCAATCGATGAAGATATCATCTTTCTTCAACACACACTACACAAGAATATCCCTTTGGAACAAACTAAGTTGGACAAGCTTTTATCTTCCAACTCTCAAGTTGTTGTCTAGCTCAACCAACTAGCTCGGAGGTATCAACACAGATTCTTGGAGAAAGGCTGGTTTAGAGGAAAACCAACTTGATCACAAGCTCAACATAACGGTCGGGGACAACCGGTAATACTTCAAGAAGATATTTGAAAATCACGAACCACGGTATGTTACTAAGCTCGAGAACAATCTTGCTTTTGAGGGCAAGGCGATATGATCAAATGGTGAGGACTTGACAAGATCCTAACTCATCAATCGAAGTGTGCACCGAAATAAGGACTAGGTAGCACGATCAATCTTAGGATGATGATTTAATAACCAACACACTAAGAATGAGAATATTGTCCATTTACTCTACCAAACAGCAGGTTGCTAGGAGTATTGATTTACACATCACGATTCACTTGTCGGCATTCGGTTACAATAACATGGGAACGAGAATGAATAATGATGGCGAGAGTATCCTTTGCATCAAAATTCAAGAGAAGGTGCAATTCTCATGTTCGACATAAAGTGGGTAATACTCAGGGTAGAACAGAATCAAAAGCTGGATTGGCATTTTGATCTGCGAATACAACTACTTTGACCCAATCCTAGAAATGGATGAGGTATTGGAGTTTGTTTCTCCTAGTCATTCGAATAGAATGCAAGCAGCGGACCACAAGAAAAATGGGTATCGATGAGCACGAAACACGACTACTCGACTATCAAGCGATAGAGCGGGGATCGAATACAACTAAGGAGGAACAACTCGAGGAACATATAACTTTTCGAGTTGTGGAGGCATGGATTAGTATATCGAGCAAAGCTCAACATTTCTTCTGGATAACCCATGCAAAGAAGGTAAAACTGGCAGAGTCACAATTATGAATGGAGAACTCTTCAAGAGTACTCTGATTGTGATCTTTTAATTCAAAGAACTTCTGCCTTATTAGTTCATGGTATTTGGAAGAAGGAAATACCACGGACCTCGAGGGCTAATGCAAAGGTTACTAATATCCTAAAGGAACTAGCAAATACTAACAACATGAAGTAGGGTGAATCTCGGGTTCAAGAACCCAGGAATAGAATGCCTACTAACTAATAACATCACAGGATGCTTTCAAGAATAGTGGCTAGAATCATCACACTGCGGATACAAAAGCATTGCTAAATTGCTAGGTGACTTCCTAAACACCTAGGGTCATAATAATAGCTCCGACATCTACGCCGAGGAAACAAAGTACATCAACCTACCGATTAGTGTGCTTATTACGACCAAAAGGACATCGAGGAGCGGAAGGAAGGATTTGCAAATGCATCGGACTATTTAGAGACACAGGATGATTCGGACGACATAGCGGCTGTAAATGCTCAAAAGATTTGAGACATCCTGCAAAAATGGTGGCATAACCACTCAACATCACAATATCAAGGTTAAGAGATCAACAATTATCATAGGAAATAGTAGGAACTGCTGGGGCTTAAAACCAACAATCTTAAAGTCTATGGATTAGTAACCGTCATCGATAGATAGATGAGAAGGCCTAGTTCTTAATCCCGTAGAAGAGAAGAGGTTGACTCGGATCGAAGGCCATGAGGTATAAGGAGTAAAAAGAGCCTTCGTTCCTTCACA
The DNA here is from genome assembly GCA_021605205.1 of Aegilops longissima. Lineage (NCBI taxonomy): Eukaryota > Viridiplantae > Streptophyta > Magnoliopsida > Poales > Poaceae > Aegilops > Aegilops longissima. The sequence continues at coordinate 30,998 of JAHIAM010006787.1, forward strand.
ATCAATTCCCTTACATAACTAAAGCATTTCTAGACACAACTTGACCAGTTTGGCTTGGTAATCTCTGATGTTGATCAGGCTCGATACCAGCAGCTGTCGGGACCCGATTCCAAGTCACATCGATCTAGCGGTAACACCTCATATCACTTTGCGGCCTCACGCGCGGTATTCCCATGGGTGTCGCCTTACCATGGCGGGACCGTTTGCGTCTTTTGGCTCACGTATATGATAGTGTCGCTAGCATCCATATGATGAAGAACCGGGCCGACATGGCTAGTCGTGAACCCAGCGGCACTAACCCATGGGGACAGGCATACATGAATCACATCGAGCATGTCGGTCATCAGCGTATGAATTAGGGCTGTAGCCTTTAGGCTATGAGGACTCGGTATCCGGGCTGTAGCGAGCTAAGCAGGACTCGAATATCACCGCGTGACATTTCCCGAAGGAGACGGACATAAGGCGAAGTGAAACACATGCCGGCCAGTCAAGTGTCCAAGCAGTAGTCTTGGGCTAGCGAGGACTCCGGTGAACCGGGCTGTAGCGGACTACTATCGCTCGGGAAGCACTAGACTACATTTCCCCATATGAGAGGCTGCCAAGGATAAACAACTAGATTGTCGGATCCACACATACCAAGCATTTCAAACATACACACAATATGCTCAATATGTGTAAATACAACATGGCATCACAACATAACTCTCGACTCAAATATTTATTCATTAGGCTCAGGAGGCGAGATATTACAAACATGGGTCTCATGACCCAACACTCGAAACATACAAGTCAAAGCACAAGCGGAAGCTAAACATGTCTGAATACAGACAACTATAAATGAAAAAGGCTGAGAAGCTGACTATCTACCAGATCTGCCGAGGCACAAGATCGTAGCTGAGGTAACAAGCTAAGCGTCGAAGTCCAAGCGGAACTACTAAGCGAGGCCAGCGTCTCTGCATGCAAAACATAAAATAAGCAAGCGTGAGTACAATTGTACTCAACAAGACTTACATCAGAACTAACTACATATGCATCATTATCAAAAAGGGGTGGTGGAGTTTGGCTGCAGCAAGCCAGCTTTGACTCGGTGGCTATCTGAACTCATTGCAAGTAACTCTTTTGAGGTGGCGCTTTACGAGTCCACATATTCACCATATCAATACACCACTATGGACCGCTCCGTCTCCCTCTGAGAGCCATCCATAGCACTCACGCTTATCTTGCGCATTTTAGAGTATCCACTTTCCTTGTCTATGAACTGATATAGGCAACCCGAAGTCCTTTTCGTGGACACGGCTATTGAATAGATCATATTAACCTGCGGGGTGTACTTCTTCACTGCGCTCTCACCACTTACCGCCGTTTACCGACATGTACTCGGCAACCTTCAGCGGAAGCCCAGCGTGGGTGTCGGCCCACGGCCTACCTAAACACTCAAGTCCCTAGTCAGGTTTATCGCCTATTCGGGTTCCATCCATGAGGGAGTCGGCGAGAGGTTTCCACTCTGCCCCGAACGATGTGTGCGGGGTTCGAGATACCAAGCGGGCATCGGTACACCCACGGTGTATCTACACATCATAGCCCACCCCTAGGGTCGGCGCTGCATACGGCCTCCAACACATATCCTACAAACACGAAACTAGTTGCAACTCACGGACGAGAGAACAAGGGTGGTTAAGAAGCCGAGAGGTCCATTGGTTTGGGCCCAATGCGTGGTAGTGCTGTTTCATGGATCACAAACACAGAACTCAGTTCACGAGGGCGGCTGCAATGAGACAACCCACCATGTACTCCTACATGGCCTCTCACCGCTACCTTTACCAAATCGTGTTCACACTTAGCTCACACAATAGGACATGTTCACACACCATTGATTCATTCCGATGAATCGGACTGACTCAACTCTAAGCATAGCGAGCATGACAAACAAGCATGAATGAGTAGGCACAACATGGCTCAAACAACTCCTACTCATGCTAGTGGGTTTCATCTAATTCTTGTGGAATGACAGGTCATCACGAGAGGATAAAGGGGTTCAGCTACGCTGAGCAAGTAACACATGAGTCGTTGTTGTCCTAATGCAGTAAAATAGAGCAGGAGGCGAGAGAGTGGGATTATATCGGAATGAACAAGGGGTTTTGCTTGCACAGCATACGAAGATAATATAGTTCTTCATCGGTGTCATCGAACAATCGTCGGAGCGTCGTCTCTTGAGAGGGACAAACAAGCAAGCGAGAAAGAACACAATCAATGCAATGCACATTCACATGAATGACATGTCATGTTAAGGTACTGAATTCACCTAATGCAATATCTAGCCAAGTTAATTGAAGTGGAACTCAAGCAAGAACAAATTTCAACTCCAAATGTTTTTTCATAAATTGCCCTAATCATCATTTGTCCTATTCAGTGAGGTTAACTTGTTCAAACATGCATGATCATGGCATAAACAGATTCTTCATATTTTTCTGATCATTTTTCATATATAACTTATTTCCATTGGAGTTTCGGTTGAATTACTATGAATTTTAGAAGTTTTAGGACATTTTCTGAAATTTCCTAATTATTTCTAAATCCAGAAAATGGTTAGCTGCGTCGACATCAGCGTTAGTGTAACGTCATCAAGTCAAGCTAGGCGCCCAGGTCAAACCTGACCGTGGGGTCCATTGGTCGGCGTCTCGGGCTGGTTTAGGTGGATGACATGTGGGACCGGTCAAAGGTGACTTGGCGATGTCAAAGCGGCGCGTGGGGTCCACATATATTAGTACTAAACCCTTGAAATTTAGACTAACCTAAGTGGGCTCGAGGGTCCCCGCGTCGGTGGCTCTAGAGGGGTGATTAAGCGGGCTCATTAGCAACTAATGATGTAGACGTCGACCTCAGCCCGGAACACGGCAGCGGCGACCAAAAGCAGCAGCCAGCTGGCTTGGCTCCGGTTTGAGCTTGAGGCGGTGGTTTGGCTTGGCGGCAGCGCCGGGAGGACTCTTGCACTCGCGCATCTAATGGACGGACGGGTGGTCCGCAGGGCAGGCTGGAATCTCGGCGGCCAGCTTTGGCGGCGACCGAGTTTAGGCGAGGTCGGGTTTGGCCTTCTGGTGCAGGAGGGAGGCGGGTGGTGGCTCTGAGCTCCTGGTGCTGCTTGGCACACAAAAGTGAGTTGGCCGAGCCATTGAGGCTCTAGCCAGCGCAGCGCCATGGCGGCGGCGGGGAGTTCGGGTGAGGTGGAAGCTTGGCGGCTATGGAGGCCAAGCGAGCCTTGAACTAGGGGAGAGGAAGGGAGCTCTGGCGAGGAGGTCGGAGAGGGCAGCCCAGCTCGGGGAGGCCTGTGGATGTGAATCGTGGCGATCCTCGATGGCGAGGAGGAAGCGTCGAGGCGCGCAGGGGCTTCTCCGGTCGCGTGGTCGGCGGAAAACGAGGAAGCTTCTGCGAGCTTCGGGGCCGCGTCGGAGAGGAGGGCGGTGGCGGTGGAGGGCAGACATGAGCAGCGGCAGTGGCGCTCGGCAGGTTGTGTTCGAGAGGATGGAGGAGGAGAGGCAGGGGGAGAGTGAGAGGGTCCCGGGGTCAGGCGGCGCCACGTAGGGCCGAGGCTCCTCGGTGAGCAGGCGGCGGGGAGGAGGCGTGGCAAGCTTCGAGCGCGTCTTGGCAAGTGGCCCTACCCTCACCCCTCTTGCGAAGTGGAAGATGGCTAGCAGACGACAGTGGGCTAAACAGCTCTGGGCGCCTGAGTAAGTGGCCCAGGTACTATCTCTCTCTCTATCTCTTTTCTAATTATTTCAGTTTTCTATTATCGCTTTATGTTTGCAAATAAAAACCAACCAAAACACTTTGGTTAATTCATGTAAATTTTTGTGAGGGATATTTGAATTATTTTCAAACCACACAATAAATTTCAGAATATTTAGACAACCAATATTTAATGGTAACTTTTAAACTCCAACTCAAATACCACAATGATTTAATTCAATGACCAAAATGTCACGGAAAAATATGCATTATCTACGGTAGAGGCTTTCACCTTTTCCATAAATCATGGACATTTTAAAAGGATATTTTGAGGTCATTGAAAATATTTTGGTTGAACCTATTTGAATTGCTTTAATGCTAGGGTTTAGGCAATCCCCATTTCAAGTTTCAAATAAGTTTAAACATGATGCATGGATCTTGATGAACCTAATTACAATCTGATCTAGGGCTGTGAAAGTATGGGACCCATGGAATTTGTTGAACAACAAGAGGCAATAAAAAAGGTTTACCACGGGGCTTAATCTAAAAGAAACACATTGAGCAGGGCCCTGCTTTGCGCGTCTGCGCCTTTATCTCCATTGTGTCGTATCTTGGAAGAAGTATCGCCTATGACGTTACTGTGGAAAAAGGAAAACTTCGTAGAAGATCCCAGCGTAAGTATCACGATGGATAATAGAAGTGTAAGATGTTGGCTTGCCCATAAGGTTGAGCCAAGCTGTGGGACTGTGTTAAGTATTTATAGCCCCGGTGTCGCTATGGGATTACATATCTGATTGCCACAGTTCAATTTTATCGAGCGACGGACTCGTCTAGCAAGTCTGTGGTCTTTAAGGACCGATCATGTTTTACGATGTTGGAGGCGCTTATAGTCAGGCGCGGTCGTCGCGTGTTCCTCTGGCGTGGCAGGCGCTCTATTAGTCCTTCGCGGTGATGGCGCCCGTGGACCGGGCATCTTAAGTGTAAGGTAGCCATAGTGCGGCAATGCGTTGAAGCGGCGAAGCCGTTCTTCCGAGCACTGCGTGATAGTCGCTTTGGAAAGTGCGATGGTGAAGAGTAGTTCTTTGCTTGCAGGTTGCTGGAGGCGAATGTTACCTCGGTGTGGCCAGGCCTATGTTATAGGCTTCAGCGCTGGTATCACCCCTTCAAAGGTGGTGTTGCTTTGGTTAGTGCGGATGGGTCTATCCCCATCCTGCGGACGATGTCCTCATATAGTAAGCGAGACTCTGCCGCCGTCCATAAGGGCCTTGGGTGAGGCGGTATCCGTCGATTATTGGGTCAAGCACCAAGGCCTTTGATCCTCCACGCCGAATACTAGTTCGGTCATCCAAGTTATTGAAAGTGATCGGATAAGGCATCCAGCGGTCAGGCGTGAGTACGATGGGCTCTATATCGAGCGCATCTCTATGTGCGCGTTCGTGCCTCCTCATGGATGTGTGAGTCGCGTGGATCATGTTCACAGTTTTAACCTCACGGAGAATTTTTACGCCTTGAGTGCTCGGTGGCGAGTTCATCCTGCGTCTTCACTTAGTTTTTCCCTCTCCTTGTGTTGGCGTTTAATTTGCGGCTGCTTGAACCCAGCACTCTTTGTGCGTGTGGTTTCTGAGTTTGTCGAAGTGCCATGAATTTTGCATAGTCTTTCTAGGACTCTATTCAGGCCAGGACGGTCCCTCTTTCTTCAGCTATCGGTGTCAAAACCGGCTGATCTCGGGTAGGGGGTCCCGAGCGTGCGTCTAAGCGGATGGTAACGAGAGACAAGGGACGATGTTTTTACCCAGTTCGGGCCCTCTCGATGGAGGTAAAACCCTACTCTGCTTGATTAATATTGATGATATGGGTAGTACAAGGTGGATCTACCACGAGATCGAGAAGGCTAAACCTAGAAGCTAGCCTATGGTATGATTGTTGTTAGTCCTACAAACTAAAACCCTCCGGTTTATATAGACAGGATAGGGTTAGGGTTACAGTCGGTTACAATGGTAGGAGATCTACATATCCGTATCGCAAGCTTGCCTTCCGCCAAGGAAAGTCCCATCGGACACGGGACGAAGTCTTCAATCTTGTATCTTCATAGTCCGAGTCCGATAGCGGTGATAGTTAGGCTATCCGGACACCCCTAATCGGGACTCCTCGGTAGCCCCTGAACGGGCTTCAATGGCGGCGGCGAATCCGCGCATATTGTCTTCGGCATTGCAAAGCGGGTTCCTCCTCGAATACTTCATAGAAGATTTTGAACACAAGGATAGTGTCGGCTGCTGCAAAACAAGTTCCACATACCACCGTAGAGAATAACCTTTGCAGATCTGGCGGCGTATTCCGGCGTGACATCACCACAGCCGAGCATTTATCACGAATCGTTTTCTGTTCCACCTCGTTAGCGTTTAGCGGCGGTTTCCTTGGCACTCCTTATCAGCGGAGATCGTGCCCCTTATTCGAGATTCTCATCAATACGGACGTGGGTAACAACCCACGCCATTGATTCTGGCGCTTGGGAGATAGCGAGTTTTACGAGGCTGGCGGGGGCGCGCAAGCCGTCCGTCCATATAAGGGATAAGGATCCACCTTTTTAACCTCGCCTTCTTCCTCCTTTGCTCATCCATTTCCGCTTTTCGAGCTCCGCGCCCAAGTCCGCACATCCCACCTCAACCTTCTCCAACCATGTCATGGCGGGAGGCAAGTGGATGGCCTCCTCCGTCATGGAGGGCACATCAAAAAGCTGCGGAAAGGCCGGATACTTGTCCGGCGACATCGTGTCGGCTCCCCAAGAAGGAAGCTCATCCCCCAGGGCCCCATGAGAGGTGGTGTTCCTCCCCACTTCCTCCACGGACTAGGGTTTCCACTTCACCCATTTGTCCAGGGGCTCATGTTCTACTCGGCCCTGGATTTCCACGATCTAGCCCAATTTCATCCTCAACATCTCGGCGTTTATCGTTGTGTGTGAGGCCTTCCTCTCACATCCAGCCCCGCCCGACTTATGGCTGAAGGCCTTCAATGTCAAGCCGAAGGTAGTGGGCGGCCACCAAGTAGTCTTGGAGGTGCCATCTTTGAAGCGGGATGGCCATGCGTCCTATGGCTCGAGGCTCCTTTGTGGAGACCATAAAGGGGTAACAATCGGGGTGGTTCTACATCACCGAGCATGCGCGACTCTCAATGGGCGGCGGCCCCAATTCGATCTGGCTTCCCACATGGCTCACATCATGGAAAGATCGGGCTGGCGTGGGGTGATTCGAAAAGAGCTGTGGGACTCCAAACCTGCGTCCGAAACACAGTGGACAAGAATCTCAAGCTTGTCAGCGTAATCCAGTGATGCTCATCCGCGGATTCTCCCATGCCGACAACGGGCCTTCGGTTTGTGGGAGTTTGATCCGGCCGCACCTGAACCTTAAGCGGCTCTTGACACTACGTGCGAAGATGCACGGAAGGTCTTGTTCAAGGCGTCGAAGCTCCGCATCCGCTACAGAAGCATGATTCAGCTCTGGCGTCAAGCCAGCGAGGTAAGTTATTTACCCTTTATGGGACTCTTTTTCATAGTTTGACTCTATCTGGGATCTAAAACTCCCTAACCTTTTGAGGCTGGTGAAGGCGTCCGGATAGATTTGTCCGGCCCCCTTGCCGAAGACCAGCCAGACGCCCGATTGCCAGGGCTGCTGGCTCCGGCACCTCGTGGTGCGGAGAAGAAGGCCAAGAAAGGCCCGCAGGGAACTCGAAGGAGCTCCAGCGCCCGGTGTCTTGTCGGACTCATCATCCGGCGACTACGGCGGAATCCTCCCACGGGCGGAGGAGGAGGAGGAAAAAAGCCTCTCCCCAGCAGAGGAGAGAAAAAGGAAGGCCGCCCGGGGGAGGCGGAGGATCAGAAATGAAGGACCCTTCCTCCGGACTTCTCCACCAGCGCCCGGCGGCGGGAGGAGTGGCCACCAAGGGCCAAGCCCTGGCGAGATCGTAAGTGTCCGGACTCGGAATAGCTCATGACTTTTTATTTGTCGCATAGTGTCTTCTAGCTGAATATAACCATGTAGCCCGCCCAAGGATGAGCTCGCTTGCCGTCGGCGGCTCCACTGGATTCGTCGGATGTGAATAGCACTTCACTTCCGACCGCCTCCTCTCCTCGTGCCTTGAGCGACACCTTGTGGTGGAGTCCCAAAGGGCCCCAGGAGGAGGTGGTCTGGAGGCGCCGCAAGGTGACCTCCGGACTCAGGCGCAAAGGCGAAACCGGAGGGCTCTAAGTCCGGCCACATGCGGACTCGTCTGCCGAAACTTGAGTGGTTCGAAGTCCGGCAGCGACGCCGTAGAAGGGCAAGACTATGACGCCCGTGACCTCCGTCCATCCGGAGGCACGGATAGCTTCTTTGGGCGCTTAGCGGCGCCTCCATCGACGAAACACCGCCTTTGTTATGAGTGTGGTGATCGGAAAGTTCGATCCGCCAAGGCGGGCTGATTGGCTTTAATACCACCTTCTAACGGGCTTTGAGGTAAGTTTAGAATATGTAAAAATATTACGCATAGACGGTAGCCCCTGATGCTTAGTTGATTGTTGGAAGAAAAAGCCGGATGAGGATCTAAAAATATCTGCCAGGAGTCTAACATAAGTATGTCAATATAGGAATTGAGGCTCTTGCGACCTCTGCCGCCTTGATTGCGGAGGTCAATGCATTGAAGCGAGCCTCGGCGGTCAGAGACAGGCTCGTCCTTGCCAAGAAGCAGCTCGAGGACAAGGAAGGTAAGTAATACCTTCTTAAAGTAATACCTTATAGAAAGTATTTGGTTGCAAAATGACAGGACTAACGTGGGTATTGTAGGGGCCATGAGCAGGTGGTGACCACGAAGGAAGCGGTGTCCTGACCCAAAGCAAAAGCGGCCGCGGAGGCTGCCGAGCGAGGAAGCGGGAGGCGCGGGTGGCGGAGGTGCGGCAAGAGCTCCGAGGCTCTCGTGGAAAAACATGAGAGTTGGGCGTGACTCGAAGACTCGAGTCAGCTCGCCTCGGCTCTTGAGAGTGCCAAAACGCTAAGGCGAAGCCCAAAAAGCCCTCAGAAATTGAATCATTAAAGAAGATAGCGGCGGGTAAGGCATTCTATATGCAAAGCAAGCATGTGAAAGTGAATTATCTATTACTTACCGAATCCGAAGCTCTCCGGGAGCATTCGCGAGTCTGCCCGTAGTGTAATACGATCTTTGCGCGTTCTCTGCAGCAGGAGGAGGGCTTCGATGGAAAAGGTGTTCTGGTCTCGGTATCTTTGAGGCGGACATCAGTGCCCTGGCGACCAGTGAAGCAGCTTAGTCGAGCTCCACAAGGTCGCCGAGCAGGCCATGAAGGGCCTCATAATTGGCTATGGCCTAAGGAAGCCATGCCAGGAGCTACCGAGGCTAGTCTGGCGGTGGTGGGCCGCTTGTCCATGGATTGAAGTCATCAAGCGCTCGTCTGCATTGAAGGTGCCCGTCGGAGCCTTGCCTGTGCTAAAGTGCCTTTGGGGCAAGATGGATCTTGAAGCTTGTGACAGACAGACCACCATGAGCAAGGAGCATCGCAAGGCCGAAATGTACTATGAGGCGTCTGAAGGTGCCGCCTTATTAGCGTGAATGCTCCAAAGATGTAATTTTGAATAGACTAGCATTTGTTATCTGTCTGCTGAAAACTTGTTCATATCGCTAAGCAACGCTTGTGATTTAAAATATTACCTTTTGTGCGGCGTTTATCAAATTTTGAGAGATGGCAAGTCGTTGGCTTCACCCCATGCCACAGTCTTTGGGGTGTTGGGATAAACTTGGCGCTCTTGTTCCCATTCTTGGGTCCCGAGGCGCTCAGCATAGCGAACAAGGCAACGGACTATAGTGCTTGAACACTCTCATTAGCCATAGAATTCTATAATTTTAAATTTGGTGAAGCCCCTAGTATTCGGAAGACCGAGTTGAGGCGCTATCACGCCTTGGCGGACAATGCCGACTCCTCGCTCTAAGCGGCATAAGTCTTTAGGGACCGAAAAAACCTCTCGAACAGCGACCGGCTCTCGCCCTATCATGACGGTCATTTTAGCTTTCTCCACTGAGGTGCTCAACCCAGCTCAGCAGGGCACAATCGTAGTGGTTCTCCAGCGCTACCTTAGCGATATAGCGAGCGTAAGGTACCAAAACATGGGGCAGGCAAACCCAACTATTGACCCAAGACATGATTGAACCGATGCATATAATGCTATAAGTTGGTGCTGCACTTGTGAAAGTGTTAGGACTTATCACACCATATCTTTGGGGTACTTAAGCCCCTGGTGTATTAGCCATACCAAAGTGTCACGGGTGCAGCGTGTCATGAATGAACATATATATATAAAGAAAGGAGTGCAATAATAGGCAAAAGCTATGTATTGTTTATTCAAAAGGTCTGCAATGAAAGCGAACGATACAAATAGTGCAATAAGCAAGGGATGGGACTATTTGACATGTCCCCCTCGAGGTAAGCTGCGAGGATGGTATGTAAAACAGGTATAATGCTCGTAGTAGAGACCACTGGACACTCGGCGTAGCTTTACGCTTCCTGGCTGTTGCATCGTGAGTTTGGCAATTCTAGAGCGGACAGGGCTTCTAAAAAAGTCCTGAAAGTCAGAGAAAAGAAAGAAAGAAAAGAATGACACAATAGGGGCCCAGTGCGGTTGAGCGCGTGCAGGCGTGCCGTGGTCGTGCCCTCCTCTTATGCCCATGGTATCTCGGGCGTAGTTATGTGCAGCGTAATCGGCCGCAATTTCACGAGGGCTGGGGTTGGGGCGGATTACTCTGGCGATGCTTCGGATCGTGCCGGCGGTCTTGTTGTAGATTACTCGGCGTGCAGCGGTGTCGGGACGTTTAGTGGCGGACTCGAGAATTGCTGTGAGGCTGCTTTGCACCTCCGCGCGAGGCGCCGTATGCTCCTCCGTTCGGAGAGCGTTCGGTGTTTCCATTGACCGTGATTACTCCTCGAGGGCTGGCATCTTGAGCTTGAGGTATGCGTGGTGCGGCACCGCATTGAACTTTAAATCACGGTTCGTCCAAGCGTGTGTGATAGCGCTGCGGAGCAGGACTATGTCGAAGATTAACTCTTAAGCCGGAAGTTATCCGGGATCGAAGACCACTTGAGTGTAAGCGAGCACTGTACAATTGGCCTCTACACGGTATGGCGCCTTTAAAGGTCGTCTTTGTGGGTTTAATCCTTGAGGGTCTATGCCCATTTTGCGCTTGTATCACGATAGAGCAGGTTCGGGCTGCTACCGCCGTCCATCGGGACTCTAGTGAGGTGAAATCCGTCGATGATTGGGTCAAGAACCAATGCGGCGAATCCGCCGTGGCGGATGCTAGTGGGTGGTCCCTTGATCAAAGGTGATGGGCGGGAGGACCATGGGTTGAACTTTGGGGCGGCTGGCTCCGCCATATCGTCCCTTAGTGCGCTTCCGCTCCCTTTTGGGTATGTGGGTTGCGTATATCATGTTCACCGTCCGCACTTGTGGGGAAGCCCTTACATCCTCTATTGTTCGTGCGGGGCTCCTCCTCGTCATCGCTATGCAGCCCCTTGTCATTGAGTTCGACATTTAACTTGCTGCTGTTTGAAGACCCAACAATCCCTGTTGGTGTGGTTGGCTAGTTTTTGAGGTGCCATGTATTTGCTTGCAGCGATCAGTATTCGGTCCAGATTGGGCCAGGCCTGAGTATTTCTTTTGAGCGGCTTTTTCCGCTGACGGGTTTAGAGCCTCTGAATCCGGCATTGATTGCCGTATCTTCAGCATTATCGCCGTTAATGCGGCGCTTGTGCTTGTTGCGTAGCGACCTGCCATTGCTGTCCTTGGTATCCGAACTACGGGGTTTTTGGTCAAGTTGTTACTCTGAGCTAGCCAGCTGTCCTCTCCAGCATAAGCGGGTCATGGCGTTGTGAGGGCTGCCATGGATTTGGCTTTTCCTATCCTAGGTGCGGGCAAGCCACTCGTCGCGGATGTTATGTTTGAAGGCTGCAAGGGCCTCTGCATCCGGACGATCAACGATTTGATTTTTCTTGGTTAGGAACCGTGTCCAGAATTATGCGGCGATTCTTACGGCTGCTGAATTATGTGGCTGAGGTCATCGGCGTCGGTGGTCGCACATATGTGCCTGGAAGTTATCAAGGAATGCGGCTTCGGGTCCTCCCAACAACCAATTGATTCTGGCGGCAAGCTGTTAAGCCAATGCCGAGCTGGTCCTTTAAGCTTGAGTGGGAGGTATTTGATGGCGTGTAGATCATCACCGCGGGCCATGTGGATATGGAGGTAGTCCTCGATCCAAACCGCAGGATCTGTTGTGCCATCGTATGATTCGATGTTTACGGGTTTGAAACCCTCGGGATTTGATGATCCATCACTTCGTCGTGAAGCATAGTGGGTGTCTGGCGCCTCTGTATTGAGCTATATCACGGCGCAGCTCAAATGAGCTTTGTCTCTGTGTTGGCCCGGCGGAATTGCTGTATCGGCGTGGCGGTTATCATCGGCGTGTCGTGGTAGGCGCCCGCGATCCGTGGATCGATCTTGTTTGCCTTGCCTTGTCCTCAATATGTCTCGCAGGTCAGGCGCGTTTCCTCGTGCCTTGGTACTTTTCGGCGGCGGCGGGTGCGGCTTGAATGGAGGTCTAGAGGCCTCTCTGTCGCGACCCAGGGGTGGCGATCGGCCGCATCATGCGCGGTGATGTAGGTTTGGGTGCTGCTTCCTCTAATTGGGGTAGCAGCCTGCGTTTTAGGTATCTCTTGGAGGGCGTTGAGTTCGTACTCTTGGCTGCAAGGACTTGATCCATCTGTCAGACTAGCAAGTCTTGGTCAGCTCTAAGCTGCTGCTGCTTTCTTGAGGCTGCTTGCGTGGCCATAAGCCTGCGTTTGAAAAGCTCATGTTGGCGGGATCCTCGGGCACGACAAATTAAGTGCGTCGTCGAGGCTTGCCTCATCTTCGGAGGAGGCATATAATTATCGTCCTCCACCTCCTTATCTGCTGCTCTATCATGAGGGCTGGCTTCTCCCTCCTCTGTGCTGAATCCTGCTTTGGAGGGGTTGTCTTGGCATCGTCGAGGGGTGTTATTATCTCCGTGTCGGAATCACCATTTTCTTGTGGCAGGATTTAAGGCTTTGTGGCCTTGGCGCTTGGGCTGTTTCTTGGAGGGTCATCCTCCGCTGTTCCATCGTCGTTCCCATCTTTTGGGATGTCCACCATGTATATGTCGTATGATGAGGTGGCCTTCGGTGCCTGTAGCGCTGGTTCTTGGTCGTCTCCGGCATAAATCGTCCATACCGTCGATGTCTTGGTCGAAGTCGAGCATGTCGGTTAAATCATCGACGGTGGCTACAAGTGGGTGGTGGGTAGGTGTGGAATTTCTTCGTCGTCGCATCCCAACCTTCTGACCGTAGTCGGCCGGGGCTCTCTGATAAGCGAGAGAGACTTTAGTGAATTCAGGATGTCACCAAAGGGCGAGTGCTGAAAGATGTCATGACTGTGAACTCCATAACGGTGCCCAATTGGATTCGATTAGGCGAGGCGCGGAGGTTGGAATCGGAGCGAGTCGGCACCTTGGAGTCACGGTCTTCGCCAAAGGACAGGGATGGAGTTTGGCTTAATCGCCAGTAGAGATCGTAGCCCCCGTGTGCCCAGCCACTCGTCCTCGATCCGGAGTCGACTCCGAGCTAAGGGTCGGAGGCGGACCGGTGCGACCTCGAGGCCTTTGCTCGGGCGGTAGAGCTAGATCGTGCCCATCGAGAGCAGTCTTGGCGCGCTTGGTTGTGGCTCGAATCCGCCGAAGATCAAGTCTCCGCGGATGTCGGCCGTGTAGTTCAAACTCCCAAATCTGACTGATGGCGGGGCGTAGCTTCGATCTGCTCCAGATGGCCAAGTGAATTGCCATGATGCAAAGCCGCTGAATCACGAAGATCTGTTCGGGAGAAAAGTCTCACTGGACCGCGTCGTTGTTGATGTTTGAAGGAGCCATCGGGCCTAAGCATGGCGACACGAGGAATTCTCAATGAAAGCACCAATGTCGGTGTCAAAACTGGCGGATCTCGGGTAGGGGGTCCCGAATCATGCGTCTAAGCGGATGGTAACGGGAGACAAGGGACACGATGTTTTACCCGAGTTGGGGCCTCTCGATTGAGGAAAAAACCATACTCCTGCTTGATTAATATTGATGATATGGGTAGTACAAGAGTGGATCTACCACGAGATCAGAGAGGCTAAACCCTAGAAGCTAGCCTATGGTATGATTGTTGTTCGTCCTACGGACTAAAACCCTCCGGTTTATATAGACACGGATAGGGTTAGGGTTACACAGAGTCGGTTACAATGGTAGGAGATGTACATATCCGTATCACCAAGCTTGCCTTCCACGCCAAGGAAAGTCCCATCCTGACACGGGACAAAGTCTTCAATCTTGTATCTTCATAGTCCAGGAGTCCGGCCAACGGTGATAGTTCGGCTATCCGGACACCCCCTAATCCAGGACTCCCTCAACTACCTTTAGATGGCTTGTTTTGCTGATTAGGTCGAGAGCCCCTGAATCCGGCATTAACCATCGTGGTATCCGGGCTCTCTTCCCTGTTTTGGCGTTTGTTTTTATGTGCCATGTGGCTTCCGTTGCCATCCCTTATTTCGGATGTCTTTGGGGTCATTTGGTGCCTTTACGGGCTAGCCAGCTATCTTCTCCAGCGCAAAAGCGGGTCATAAGGCTTGTTAGGGCTGCCATTGTCCTTGGCTTTTCTTGGCGAGGTGTCTCAGCGCAGCCACTCGTCACGGATGTTGTGTTTGAATGCTGCTAAAGGCTTCGCATCCGGACAGATCAACAATTTGATTCTTCTTAGTGAGGAATCTGTTCCAAAACTTGCGGGCGGATTCTCCGGGCTGTTGGACTATGTGACTTAAGTCGTCAGCATCCGGAGGCCGGACATAGGTCCCTTGAAAGTTGTCCCTGAAAGCATCCTTGATTTCTTCCCAGCTCCCAATTGAATTTTCAGGGAGGCTTTTCAACCAGTGCCGCGCTGGTCCCTTCAGCTTGAGGGGGAGGTATTTGATGGCGTGAAGGTCATCCCCACGAGCCATATGTATGTGTAGGATAAAGTCCTCGATCCAGACCCCTGGGTCTGTCGTTTCATCGTATGCCTCTATGTTCACAGGTTTAAAGCCCTGTGGGAATTCGTGGTCCAGTACTTCATCGGTAAAGCACAGGGGGTGAGCAGCCCCTCTGTATCTGGACTTGCTGTGGCATGTCGTCGGATGTTGTTGTGTCCGGTCTTTATTTGATTTGGTATTCGATTAGGCGTGTCGTTTTGGCGACCATAGTCCTTCGGCAGAGTGCGTCCTTTGGATCCATAAATGGACCTAGCCACGCCAGCTTTCTTATTCAGGTGTTCATGTGGATCGGTAGCCGCTTTGTTGCAGTTATGAAGTGGTACAGCTTCGTTGTCGAATTCTGGCAGTAGCTTGCGTTTTGGATAGCTCTTGGTATGGCGATCATCGCCGTATCTTTCTTCAGTGTCTAGCACTTTATTCCATCTACGGTTGAGTGTTTCTTGTGCGGCCTTGAGCCGTTGCTTCTTCTTCTTTAGGCTTCTTGCGGTGGCCATAAGCTTTCTGTGGAGGTTATCTCGTTCCACGTGTTTTTCTGGGGTTGAATCGTTATCCGGAGCGTTTTCCTGTGTTGGTTCGTCTTGATGACCTCGTCCGTCGGGATCATTGTCCTCGGGCGTCTGCTCTGAGCTGTGTTCAGGGTGACCTGGTTCGTCTGCTCCATCGGCTGGGTGCATATGGTCGTTGTTGCCTTGAGTTGATTGTATTATCGATCTTTACGGGCGCTCTTGTCACTATTTTTATCGTTGTCTTTGGACTTAGAATGGCGCTGTCTGCACCGTCGCTTTGGCTTTTGTCCGGGGTTTTATCATCCGGACTGTCACCTTTGTCCTCTTTGGGCGTATCCACCATGTATACGTCGTATGACGAGGGGGAAGTCCGGCGCCCCATAGATTCCGCGTCCTCTCCTGCATTGTCGTCCATACCGTCGATGTCTTCGGAGTCGAAGTCAGGCACGTCGGTTAAATCATCGACCGTGGCTATGAAGTGGGTGGTGGGTGGGCAACGAATTTCTCCGTCGTCTGCTTCCCACTGGAACCGGACGTAGTTTGGCCCAGAAATTTCTGTCAAAGAGAGAGTTTTCAACGAGTTCAGCATGTCGCCAAAGGGCGAGTACCGAAAAATGTCCGCGGCGGTGAATTCCGTTACCGGAGCCCAATCTGGCTCGACCGGTTCGGGAGTGCACGGACCGGACTCAACATCTGGATACGAATACGGGGGTCCACAGTCATAGGCCACCATGCAGGTAAGGCCCGTGTTTGTCTCCAACGCTTGAGATGAGTCTTGCGACCTGGGCGGGTCCACCCTCGATCCTCGTGCAACGAGCTCTGCCCGGATTTAGGTCCATAGGCTAACGCGGGGCGATACTCGAGCTTTGTCCGACAAAGCAGGTCTAAGCCGTGCTCGTCGTGGACTGTCCGATATCGTGTTATTGACGATGGTTGAAGGAGCCATCGAGCCCAATAGCGCATTTACACCGAGGAACTCTCAATGAAAGCACCAATGTCGGTGTCAAAACCGCGGATCTCGGTAGGGGGTCCCGATCGTGCGTCAAGGCTGATGGTAACAAGAAGTAAGGGACACAGTGTTTACCTAGGTTCGGGCCCTCTCGATGGAGGTAAAACCCTACTTCCTGCTTGATTAATATTGATGATATGGGTAGTACAAGAGTAGATCTACCACGAGATCGTAGAGGCTAAACCCTAAGAGCTAGCCTATGATGGTATGATTGTGATTGTGATCGGCCTTCTAAGGACCAACCTCTCCGGTTTATATAGGCACCGGAGAGGGCTAGGGTT
This sequence comes from Aegilops longissima, assembly GCA_021605205.1. Lineage (NCBI taxonomy): Eukaryota > Viridiplantae > Streptophyta > Magnoliopsida > Poales > Poaceae > Aegilops > Aegilops longissima. The sequence continues at coordinate 47,619 of JAHIAM010006787.1, forward strand.
TACATGGAGTCGTTTACAAGGAAGGAAATATAATATCCGGATCGCCAAGCTTGCCTTCCACGCCAGGGAAAGTCCCATCCGGACACGGGCCGAAGTCTTGAGTCTTGTATCTTCACGCTTCAATAGTCCGGACGTTGTACACAGTCCGGCTGTCGGATACCCCCTAATCCAGGACCCGCTCACCGTCCAACAGGTGTGTCTTCGTATGCATGCTCCTCAGGACGTCCACTGGGCCATTGTCAAGCGGATTCTCTGCTATGTCTGTGGCACTATGGACCTCGGCGTCACACTCGACGCCTCCGCCGACAACGCCTCACCGCCTACTTCGATGCAGAATGGACGGGCTGCCCTGACACTCGTCGCTCCACCTCAGGCTATTGTGTCTTCCTTGGACCCTTGCTCATCTCGTGGTCATCCAAGCGGCAGACTACGGTCTCTCGCTCCAGTGCTGAGGCTGAGTATCGTGTTGTGGCCAACGTCGTCGTCGAGTGTTCGTGGCTTCGCCAGCTGCTTCAGGAGCTCTCTTTCCCTGTGGATCATACCACAGTGGTCTACTGCGACAACATCTCGGCGGTCTACCTCTCCGCTAACCCGGTACATCATCGTCAAACCAAGCATATTGAGTTAGATATTCATTTTGTTTGGGAACAGGTGGCTCTTGGCTATATTCGTGTTCTACATGTTCCTACTTCCCAACAATTTGCAGATATCATACCAAGGGCTTGCCTACGGCATCATTTCAGGAGTTCCGGTCCAGTCTTTGCATCAGCAGTGGTGCCGCTTCGACTGCGGGGTGTGTTGAGTATATGTGTTGTGCATATCTATGTATTGGGCCCACCTTCTAGTTGCCTTGTATAGTTGAGGTCGTGGCCCACCTTTGTACATCATATATACGTGCGTTTGCACCTGAGTAATACATCATACAATTCACACATCATACAATCCACAACCCTGATGACAAGCCAAGCAATTGTTTCATACTTTTGATGTTCTCAAACTTTTTCAACTTTCACGCAATACATGAGCATGAGCCATGGACATAGCACTATAGGTGGAATAGAATATGGTGGTTGTGGAGAAGACAAAAAGAAGGAGATAGTCTCACATCAGCTAGGTGTATCAACGGGCTATGGAGATGCCCATCAATAGACATCAATGTGAGTGAGTAGGGATTTCCATGCAACGGATGCACTAGAGCTATAAGTTTATGAAAGCTCAAAAGCAAACTAAGTGGGTGTGCATCCAACTTGCTTGCTGGCAATTTGAGGAAGCCCATCGTTGGAATATACAAGCCAAGTTCTATAATGAAAAATTCCCACTATTATATGAAAGTGACAACATAGGAGACTCTCTATCATGAAGATCATGGTGCTACTTTGAAGCACAAGTGTGGAAAAAGGATACTAGCATTGCCCCTTCTCTCTTTTCTCTCATTTTTTTGTTCGGCTTCTTTGGCCTCCCTTTTTTTCCTCACATGGGAAAATGCTCTAATAATGAAGATCAGCACACATTTATTTACTTACAACTCGAAAATTAGAACAAAGTATGACTCTATATGAATGCCTCCGGCGGTGTACCGGGATGTGCAATGAATCAAGAGTGACATGTATGAAAGAATTATGAACGGTGGCTTTGCCACAAATAACGATGTCAACTACATGATCATGCAAAGAAATATGACAATGATGGAATGTGTCATAATAAACGGAACGGTGGAAAGTTGCATGGCAATAATATCTCGGAATGGCTATGGAAATGCCATAATAGGTAGGTATGGTGGCAGTTTTGAGGAAGGTATATGGTGGGTGTATGGTACCTGCGAAAGATGCGCGGTACTAGAGAGGCTAGCAATGGTGGAAGGTGAGAGTGCGTATAATCCATGGACTCAACATTAGTCGTAAAGAACTCACATACTTATTGCAAAAATCCATTAGTTATTGAAACGAAGTACTACATGCATGTTCCTAGGGGGATAGATTGGTAGGAAAAGACCATCGCTCGTCCCCGACCGGCACTCATAAGAAAGACAATCAAAAAATACCTCATGCTCCAACTCTGTTACATAACGGTTCACCATAAGTGCATGCTACGGGAATCACAAACCTTAACACAAGTATTTCTACAATTCACAATTACTCACTAGCATGACTCTAATATCACCATCTTTATATCTCAAAACAATCATAAGGAATCAAACTTCTCATAGTATTCAATGCACTTTATATGAAAGTTTTTATTATATCCCTCTTGGATGCCTATCATATTAGGACTAAATTTATAACCAAAGCAAATTACCATGCTGTTTAAGGACTCTCAAAATAATATATGTGAAGCATGAGAGTTCAATAATTTCTATAGAATAAAGCCACCGCTGTGCTCTAAAAGGATATAAGTGAAGCACTAGAGCAAAATTGCCTAGCTCAAAAGATATAAGTGAAGCTTGTCATGGGAAAAAGTCTAACAGTAAGAGTAGGGGGTACGAAAGAGGAGGCAGGATCCTAGCTACGGCGAGGATGTACACACAGATTTATGTGTTCAGGCCCCTCTCGGAGGAGGTAAAAGCCCTACGTCTCGGTGCCGCTAAGGATGGTCGACTGGATGTGTGTTGAAGTTATGTGGGTGCGCCCACTTGTGCCGAGGAGGGGGTGGCTTATAGAGTGTGCAGGCCCTCCATCCCTCGGTTACACAGGTTTCAATGTGAGTTAAGACAGGCATTACGGTAACGCCTCGCTATTAATGATCTTTAAGACTACGGAGTGAATGCCTGATTGTTGCCATCCCGGGTGATCAGAGGCCTTCGTGATTCGGGAAGATTCTTTGTATAGTTGAGTGTAATTAGCAGGTCGAGGAATTGGGATATCCGAGGGAATCTTTCATCGAGTGGATTACACGCTTGTCGGCGCTTCGGGAACGGGGTGCCCAGACTTGCTCGCCAGCGCGTGGCTCAAGGGGTGGCCCAAAGACGGCCCATCTTCATCAAGACAAGCTCAAGACCTCATGAGGGGCCAAGCTTCATGGGCGGACGACGTGAAGCTTCTCGTGCACGGCCTCGTCAGCTGGATCGCGAGGGAGGCGAGAGATCAAGGCGGGTACTGACGAGGTGCCCATGATGCAAGCCATGACGCACCTACATGCCAAGCGGCCGCCCATGCAAAGGTCCTTGTTTCCTCTTGGTGCAAAGGGGCAAGTGCAAAGTAGAGCATCAAGCAAAGGCACCCATTTCGTGCAACAAGACCAAGACTGTCCGAACGGCAGGAAGGAAGTCATCGTGGAGCCCAAGCCAAGGCCACCACCAGAGCCTTTGACAAAGCGAGGACCAACTTTAGTCAGATAAGTGTACTAGATGTTCCCTTCAAATGGCCAATTGTTGGCGCCCTTCCCGCTCAATATATGGGAAGAGGCCCAGGGCCTCTCCCTATAAATAGGACTGGCCACCCACAGAGCTAGAGGCACCTTGGAATCTGGAGAGAGAGAGAGAAGCGACTGAACTCCCCCTAGCAGTTCATCGCACCGGCCAAGAACATACCCTCACGAGGTTGTTCTTCCTTGTATTGTTCATCATCAGCCCAAGAGGCAATCCACCACACCACACACTGGAGTAGGGTGTTACACCACAATGGTGGCCCGAACCAGTATAAACCCTGTGTCTCTTGTGTTGCTCCTTTCATAGTTTAGATCCTAGCGAGGCGGCGACGCAGTGTAGGTAGGGGTGAGATCTCCGCGGCACCCTGTAGTTCGAACCCAGAGGGTCTGCGGAAACCAAACCAACATTTGGCGCTCCGTAGGGTGCACTGTATCCGCCTCCGCCGCCTCGTTTCTTCGCCACCCATCGTGATCCATGTCGACGCCATCGGGACCGCGCCGAGCGCCGAGCCACTTCATACCTGCTGCGGCCGACGGCTCCCCTGCCGGTGGCTGTCCCCGCCGCTCCCCATCGCTTCGCCATCAACGCCGCCACCGCCCGACGGAGAACGAAAAGCAAGCGCCGCCCCAAAGATCCGTCTGTGAGGCGAGACGCCGCACCGCTACTCCTTCACTCACCCCGCTGGTTCTTCGTCGGCAAGGCTCGGCTGCTTCATGGAGGCTCGAGCTGTGCTCATCGCGCAAACGAGCCTGCGGCTACCACCCCGCCGATGACGCTCACGAAGAGTGGCTCGACCAGCCGCCGAAGCTCCCCGCTACCGCAAGGCCTCTGCTCGTCCTTCTCGATGCATCGCATCCCTTCGCTGCGCTGGCGATGAAGCTCAGGGCGCCACCGCCCCCCCAAGAAGGCGCCTTGGCCCTAATGCGCGTGGGCCCCGGGCGGAACCCACTCCGTCCGGCCAAGCGCAAAGAAGAGCGGAGCTGTCAAGAGGTCCCTCGCCCCAAGAAGCTGCATGCGCGTCCTCGCACCGGCTCATCTCGACCGCTCCTGCTCCAAAGACGCCAGACCTCACGCTGCTCAAATGGCAGCAAGATGGGGACCCGCAAGACCAAGCTCTTCGTCACCAAAGGCCTCCGTGGCCATAGAAGGCTGTCGCGCTTTCACCACCGACCTGCGTGGTCACAGGTCGGCAAGTTCAAGCCAGACCTGCCTCCGCGCACGACGACCATTACCGACCCTCGCGGAGTTCCTTCAACTCTACGAGCTGGGCATCGGCCGCCAACGGGACGAAGGTCATGGCGAACTGGTTTCCCATGGCACTCAAGGACGGGCCCGACTGCTCCTGAACTCGCTCCTCGCACGATCTCCTCCGGGATGAGATGTGCACCCGCTTCATCGCCAACTTCCAAGGTACTGTGACTGCCTCCGCCGGAGCGATATGCGCCGCGATGAAGCAGCAGCTGGGGAGACCTGCAAGTACATCCAGCGCTTCAACAACGCACGCCTCAAGATTCCCAAGGTGACCGAGCAGGCCATCATCTCAGCCTTCTCTGACGGTGTGCGAGACGTCAAGATGAAGGAGGAGCTGGCGATGCATGAAGATCTGTGTACATCCTTGGAGCTGTTCAACTTGGCGACCAAGTGCACCAGGGCTGAGGAAGGATGACTTTCCCTCCTCGAGTTGCCAGCCGCGGACCCAGAAGAGAAGAAGTCCAAGGCCAAGGACGTGAAGCGCAAGGGGGCTGCCCGTGCTCGCGACGGAACCAGACACCAAGCGGGGCAGAGATCAGCCCGAGTCTTCCAAGGGCAGCCGGTACTATGTGTACCACGACCTCCACACCCACAACACCAACGAATGTCAAGAGCTCCAAGCCGTGCGAGAAGGGAGAATCGGTCGATGCCCTGACCGCAATGATCGAGGCTACGGCCGAGGAGGAGGAAGAAACGCAGGACGCTGGGAAGACCATGGCCCTCGCCAAGGGTGGCGTGACCGACCTCGCGAGGATCGCTGGCAGGATCAGCCTCGCGAGGGAGGCTGGAGGGATCAGCCTCGCGAGGATCGCCCGCAAGGAAATGCAGGCCTCCCTCCTCTGCCGCCGCAGCCAAGGAGAAATGAGGGCCATCATCAGGACGAGGGGATGGGGCTTCAGAGCCGGCGATCGCTTGCATCCCGGGCGGAGCTCAAGCCCCAGCCTCTCAACGCATCTTCAAGCAGCTTTGTCCTGGTGAATGCAGTCCTCCCTGCTCGAGGCCACACGCCCTCTCAGTGGTCGGCGGCGCGCCATCACGCTCAGCCCGCAGATCAGCTCAAGTCTTCGGCGCCACACGTGAGTCCTCCCGATGCTTTGTTCCCCAATCATCGCGAACGCAAGTCACCAGACCTCATTGATGGCGGAGCAGGCTCAATGTCCCGTCCAGAGAGACATTCAACAATCTCCAAGTGCTCGACTAATCAGCTTCAGCCAACCAAGCCTTTCTCCGGAGTCACCGATGGCTCCATAGCCCATTGGGCAGGTCCGCCTCCCGTCACCTTCGGGCACGCGACAACCACTGCGACCGAGCTCATCGACTTCGATGTCGCCCACATTCGCCGCCATACAATGCCATCCTCCGGTACCCAGCTCCGCCAGTTCATGGCCGTGACTCATCACGGCATAACGCCCTCAAGATGCCAGAAGCGGCGGAGTCATCACGGTGCCTTGTGAAGAAAGAGACGCAGGTGCTCCCCGAGCGAGCTTTCCAAGATGCGCCACTTGAAGACCCAGATCGCAGGGGCGGAGGCCCCGAGACCGCTCCCAAGAAGAAGAAGACATCGCCAGGCCCGACCTCGTGAGGCAGGCCCCTGTGGTCCGCTACTGTCTGGGGCACCTCCTTCGTCGTCAGAGCAGGAAGGCGCGCCCGGGCGCCTCCTCAAGCAAGCCTCGGGGCTCTCTCCGAGGGCCACCGACCTTGCTAAGGTCACGAGGGAGGCACTTGGGCACCACTTGAGGCGTGTTTCCAGCACGCTTCCTCAGAAGGAGCGAGGCAAGGAGGGCCAAACCCTCGGAGTTCACACCAGATCATTCAGAGCTGCAGGAGTCAAGAGTCATGAGTGCCAGGGCCGCCACTCCGCCAGTAGCTCCCCATCTAGGCGGGATGGTGGGCTGCCCAGCTCAAGATCGACATACCAGGGCTCAACCGAGCCGCCTCAGAGCGCCTGCCCTCACACGCTGGGCGCCGCGGGTCCACCCCACAGCCCACGTCAGATGCCCTACGGCGCCGAACGCCGCCGCCACGCCAGCCTCCTCATGGGGAGCATCCCGAGGCTCAAGGCCAGCGCTCCATAGTCCCCGGCGGAGATGGAGATGGTCCGCGAGGAGCTGCTGGCCTCCCGAGCCTCCCGAGGCTCCTAGGCCCGGGGCTCGTGAAGGTTGGCTTCCGCAGCCCACGACGTCCGCTACTTCAAAGATCCCTTCGCCTTCAACGCTATCGTGACATCCTTCAAGTTTCATTTCTAGCTGGAGCGCTTCTGTGGCTGCATCATTCCCAGCCGCTGCGGGTCCGCCCCTCGCATGTATCCTTTTACTTCATGTTCCTAGCTTACCTTGTTGGGGTGCCTCTCGGCTGCATCATCCCTAAGTCGCCGGGCTGCACCCAGCCGACGCTCGCCTTCCTTGCACCTATCTAAATAAACTTGTTCCTTCGTGATTAACGGTTTGACCTAGTTACCTGCTCAATCGACACCAATCGATGGAGCTGCCCTCAACGGCACGGCGCTATGCGCATGGGTCCGCCCCCGCAACGCCAACAAACCTGAATGGCTGAGCTCGCCACGGCAGCCTCAAGACAAAAGCCACCTCGTCAGCCTTCAAAGCCTCGCCACCTCTCCAAAGCAACCAACGGCTGATCATCGCTTGTCATAGCGGACCCTTGTTCTTCTTGTGGTGAGCCTGCAGGATCTCTTCAAGGCGCAGCGCCAGGCGAGGCCCTCACGGCGTCTTCTTCACTCTCGCACACGCTAACCACTTCCATGTTAAAGGGGGGTACGAGCATCGCGACTCGCTGGCTCCTATCGCTCTCCAGCCCCTCACCGCCTTGACCACGCATCGCGACCGCATACCACGATGGCGAGACCCGCCGAGGGCCGGACCCGAGGACGAGAGCGTAAAGGGAGCAAAGGCGAGGGAAGAGGCGCTACTGGGACCTCGCCAGCAACCCCTCCGCCGATGCATGGACCTAACGTTGCACCAGAAGCTGTTCGACTCCCCGAGATAAGTCACCTCCGAAACATTGGCTATCGTGATCACCGACCTCGCACCTAATGTAATCCTCGTTAGCAACGCCGCGCCCTTTCTCACCGAACGATGGTTGCTTGAGCGCTAAAGGGACCTCCCGAGCATCGCGATCGTGGGCTCTATCGACCCTGGCCGCCACCTCCGGCCTTGACCACGTATCGCGACCTGAGATACCAGCCGACGGTCAAGGCGCCGCCTTTGGGACTGGACTCTGCACAGAGCACCAAGCCCTCGTGAGGTTCGGAAGGAAGAACTAAGCTAGACGGAATGAGCATCTCGTACTACATCATGGCAAGGATTATATTAACAAATGTAACCACGTGCACCTCATAAGTTCTCACGGGGGCGCTGATTCTCGCAGGGAAAGAGGGAGCAGATCCTAAAGAACGCTTAACTACACGCGCCTCCGAGAGACGCCATCATCAATAAGCCGCCAGCCCCGCGCCAACCTCATCCAGATCAAAGGCGACGGCTCGACGAGCTCAAGATCGCTTCCGAGAGCGACGCAGGCTCGGGCTCGTGAGGCTGTCGCCGCCTCCTCTCGAGTCGCTAAGAGCTCAAGGAGTCGCTGACCCTCCGCCTCCGGCCACTCGAGGAGCTGCTGAGGAGCGAGAGGCGAGCCTGGTCTCGCCAAGGCAGGCCCCGACCACTCTCTTTGGGCAGCACTCCAACCGCGCCCTTCCGTCAAGACCTTGAAGAGCATCATGAAGCACCGCTGACCTGTGTGGATCACGAGGGCGCCTCATCCTGCAGACTGGGCGACCTCGCCCCACCTCGAGTCATGAAGACCTTGTTCGAGCGACGACCGCAACCTCCGCTTCGGGTCGCGAGGGTGCTGCAGCCGGCGGCCGCAACCAGAGCTCCAAGTATCCCTCGCCGCATCACGAAGGAGAAGGAGGGAGGAAGGCGGATCCAAGACCGAGGAGGCATGGCGCGTGGAGCACAAACTCGTGGAGGAGCCCTGCATGGACCTCAGGAGGGACAACGCAGACCGCTGCGGACTCCGCCGACACCGACAAGCGACGCCGTCCATGGCGCAAGGCCAACTCCTTCGTGGCCTCCAAGCGGGCGACAAGGGCAGCGGAACCCCGTATGGCCGCCGCGCAAGGCCTCGACACCTCTCCGTCGGGGCGCCTCATCTCGACGCAAGATAGGGCTAGCTGCTTTTTCAAGGAAGCGGGTCGGGACCTCTCGGGAGCTCTTTCCTTCTTCCGCGGAGAACCAAGGATCGGAGCCATTGCCACAAAGTGGAGCAAGGACGGAGAAGAAGGAGAAGCAAGAAGAGATGGACTGAAGGGCACGCGCTGCCTGCATTTATAGCCGGGAAGGCCAACCGCCACCTCCATGATCATAGGTAATCATGACCAGCTTTGCATGCAGTGGACTTGTCAATTGCAGCATTGCCGAGGCATCGTGGAGAGCGGGCGCCCACGCCCAATCAACCGCCACGCTGTGCCTAAGGTCAGAGGCTGTTAGGGGCCTGGCGAAGCTCGTGACTTGCCCTTTGCTTCTCTCCGCCGCCAAGTCCGGCGCCGCCTTGGGCCCGGGCCGGCGCTTCCGGGAACGGGTGCCTGTGATTTGCTCGCCTGCCCGCGGGCGTGGTTTCAAGGGTGGCCCAAGACGCCCATCTTCATCAAGACAAGCTCAAGACCTCGCGAGGGGCCAGTAATTGCTGGGCGGACGACGTGAAGCTTCCTCGTGCACGGCCTCACAGCCGGGCTCGCGAGGAGGCGAGAGATCAAGGCGGGTACCTCATGAGGTGCCCATGACGCAAGCCATGACGCACTAAGGGCGCCAGCGGGCGCCAGCCCGCCGCAGTTGTCCTCGCTTCTCTTTGGTGCAAAGGGGCAAGCACAGCGAGAGCATCAAGCAAAGGCACCCGCTTCGGTGCAACAAGACCAAGACCGCCGCAGAACGGCAGGAAGGAAGTCATCGTGGAGCCCAAGCCGCAAGGCCACCACCAGAGCCTTTGACAAAGCGAGGACCAACTTTAGTCAGATAAGTGTACTAGATGTTCCCTTCAAATGGCAAATTGTTGGCGCCCTTCCCGCTAATATTTGTGAAGAGGCCTGGCCTCCGCTTATAAATAGGACTAGCCACCCACAGAGCTAGAGGCACCTTGAACTGGAGAGAGAGAGAGAGAGAGAGAGAAGCGATCGAACTCCCCCTAGCAGTTCATCGACCCGCCAAGAACAGACCGCGAGGCTGTTCTTCCTTGTATTGTTCATCATCAGCCCAAGAGGCAATCCACCACACCACACACCGGAGTAGGGTGTTACACCACAATGGTGGCCCAACCAAGATAAACCATGTGTCTCTTTGTGTTGCTCCTTTCATAGTTTAGATCCTAGCGAGGCGGCGAGGTGCAGGTAGGTAGGGGTGAGATCTCCAAGGCACCCCTGTAGTTCAAACCTAGAGGGTCTCGCTGAACTCAAATCGACAACGCTGCAGTGATTTCAATCGGTATCTTCTGTAGAACTTCGTATGTCTTTGACTCTAGGGCAGTGTCCGTGGGTAAGGTTTCTAGGCCAGGCCTATGACCCTACCCTAGGTACATGTCATCATCATTAGCCCCCGAATGGATTGAGGTCCGAGTGAAGAAGGATTGAAGTTGGCGCCGAATCAATTCAATGCTTTAGAGGCATTTCATCAAGGTCTTGAAAGCGTGCTGGTACTTTAACCTTACGTCAGTCGCCTCGATCGATTCTGGCCTCTAAGATCATTGAGTGAATTATGTTGTAAATCTTCGAGTGAATTGTAATGCGATATCTTCGATGCGATTGACTTCTTGCAGTCTCCGGATCTCACGGGATTCAAAATTTTGGAGAAGCGCGTGGGACGGGGCGTGGCGCAGTAAACGGAACGAGTAGACAGGGGCTCCTCAATCTCCGTGCCGCCTTTTTCGCCACATATCGAGCTAGCACCTGTTACGGGATGCGATAAGATTGCTCGGGCCCATGGGTAAGCCACTCAGAGTGGGCCCATAAAAAGCACCGAGGCCGATGCGAGGCACTATGTGTCCCATTCGATCCCCTTTCTCTCCACTTCTCCGCCTCGTCTCCTCCTGCTCGCCACGCCCTCGCATGTTCCTCTCGAGTTCTACCGCCATGGTGAAGGAGAAGACCGTGGCTCTGCAGCGCGCGAAGAAGGCAACGGCGAAGGGCAAGAAGATGGCTCGGGGTTCGTCGTCTCGGTCTGGTCTGCCGCCTGGTTGGATCCAGGGGGACTGGATCCGCTCCACCGTCGTGAAGGAGGACTTGGAGAATCTCGCCCATGACGGCCTGATTGCTCACGGGTCCTGGAGATTTCTGTAGGGGGAACCCAAGCCCCAGTCGCGCGAGGGTGAGCGCGTCCTCCTCCCCACCCATGTCGAGCGAGGTTTTTCCCTTCCCCCGCATCCGTTCTTTCGGGGGTTTTTAACTTCTTCAGTGCTCAGATCCACCACTTTCATCCCAACACAATCTCGTATATTGCCGCTTTCATTTCAATGTTCGAGAACTTCCTGGGGTGCCAGCCGCACTGGGGTCTGTTCAAACACATCTTCACCTGTCGTTCTCAGTCGGTGAAGAAGGCTAACCCCGATGATGAAAAGACGCACGTGATACAAATGTGCGAGGGGTTAGGGATCCAAATGAGGGGTAGGAGTAATTTTCCGCACATGACTTTTCCCGAGTCACTTAGAGGATGGCAGTTGACTTGGTTTTACTGCAAAGACATCCCAACTCCTGGTCCGTCTACCGGCCTCCCTCCTTTCACTCTAGCTAGACTCCGTCAGCCCTCTTCACTGAAAGTAACCGCGGCTGAGAAGGGTGAAGTGTCCATGCTAGTCGACACGGTCGTCGCATTGGTTCAAGGCGGAGTGACGGGTATGGATCTGTTGGAGGTATTCCTCAGTTGACGCATCCAGCCCTTGCAAGCCCGTGACCATCCTATGTGGATGTATTCGGGTCCAGAAGACACCGCTCGAACCCACCCGGAGGAGGTTGATGAGGAGACGGTGGCCCAGTGGCTCAAGAGCATCACTGGCAACAAGGATAACCCCAGGGGGTCCAGGAGGATTTTGCCATTCGACGCCCGGAACGCACCCGGAGAGGTTAGGCATTTTTGGTCGAGTGTTTATAACTTCTTTGATATGCAACTATCTTGAAATCCGACTGATACTTGTAACATGTGTCTTGTAGGTTTTCACCAGGATGTACTCGATGCCGAACGGGGAGCAGCTCCAAGAAGGAGTAGAGAGTGATGGAGAGAGCGCTAGTTACGAGTATGCAGATGACAGTGAAGATGACAGTGAGGACTCTGGCAGCAACGAGGAAGTCGATCTCCGCCTCCCGCCTCAAGGCTGCCCAAGGTTGCAGGATCTCACGGAGTGTCGGAGTTCGGGAACGGGGTCCCTGACGTGTCACTCAAGGCTCTGCGGCGTGGCTCAAAGGGGGCCCAGACAGCCCATCTTCATCAACACAAGCTCAAGACCTCATGAGGGCTGCCTCACAGGGGCGGATTTACCAAGAGCTTCTCAGCGCGGCCTCACAGCTGGCTCATGAGGAGGCGGAGAGTTCAAGGCAGTGGTACCCTACGAGGTGCCCGTGACGCAAGCCATGATGACTAAGGGCGCCATCCAGCGCCAGCTCCAAGCAGGTCCTCCTTTCCTCTTGGTGCAAAGGGAGCAAGCACAGCAAGAGCATCAAGCAAAGGCATCCGCTTTTGTGCAACAAGACTCAAGACCAGCCCCAACGGCTGGAATGCACCATCGTGGAGCCCAAGCAAAGGCTATCACCAGAGCCTTTGGCAAGCGAGGACCAACTTTAGTCGATAAGTGTACCCGCTGTTCCCTTCAAATGGCTAATTGTTACGCTTCTTCCCGCCAATATTTGGGAAGAGGCCCAGGCCTTCGCTCATATAAGTAGAGCTTGCCACCATAGTAAAGGGACGGAGGATCCAGATTCGAATCCAGAGAGAGAGAAAACCCGCCTCGTGCTAGAGCGACGGATACCACTAGCGCTCAACACACCCACCAAGAATAGGCTCTCATGAGGCTGTTCTCCCATGTATCGTTTCTTCATCAGCCCTGAGGCAATCCACACACCACACAATCGGAGTAGGGTATTACACCACGATGGTGGCCTCAACCAAAGATAAATCTTGCGCCTCTTGTGCTGTTCCTCGTTAGTAGTTTAGGTCCCTGCGTTCGGTGAGGTACGAGACGGTGGAGGGTTGGATCTCCGCGCACCCCAAAGTTCTAACCTTAAGGGTCCGCTGAACCCGAATTCGACAGGAGGACGTGGCAAAGCAGTCCACGAAAGTGCAAAATTCAAGCGCACTCGACTTCAACCCCTGAGTTATCTCGAGAAGGCCGCGAACAGGTTAAAGTTGTTCCACCGAAACCTCGAAAGGCTCGCCAGGATCAAGATGGCTGTGCTCGCCGCTTCAGCCAGAAGAGTTTCTTTCCGTTGTTCTTCTGTGTTATTGTGGACTCGTTCGCTTGCTTGACCGAGTGAATTTTGGAACTTTCAGTGCTGCTACTTCTGCAACATCCATGGATATCGACGAGGAGCATGGTGATGCAGAGACCGTGGATGCGGCCACCTCTCGGGAAGGTATGATGCCATAGCCGCGTCCATGCTCTGTCAATTGACTTTCTGGTCGACTGAAATCTCACTGTCGAGTGTTTGCAGTACCGACAAATGTTATCCAACTTTCTGACGATGACGATGAGGATGTGTCTCCAAGGAATACCGGGAGGAGAGGTAGAGCTTTGAGCAAGAGGGCGCCTACCAACAGAACGCCTCACTCGGCATATGAACCCTAGTTCAACAACTTGATGATCTAGTATGGACTACACTCTCTTTTGTTGATCCTCTGTCGACTGACCAACCCACATCGTTGACTGCTCAGGCTCCTGACCCGATTGCACAACCTCAAGCTTCAACTCCACCGGCCACATTGATGACCCAAAAGTATAGGGGATCTATCATAGTCCTTTCGATAAGTAAGAGTGTCGAACCCAACGAGGAGCGTATGAAATGATAAGCGTTTTCAGCAAGGTATTCTCTACAAGTAATCAAATAATAGGTAACGTATAGTTTTGTGATAGGATAATTTGTAACGAGCAACAAGTAACAAAAGTAAATAAAGTGCAGCAAGGTGGCTCAATCCTTTTTATAGCAAAGGACAATCCTGGACAAACTCCTATATAGAGAAAAGCCCCGAGGACACATGGGAATTATCGCTAAGCTTAGTTTTCATCACGCTCATATGATTCGCGTCGGTACTTTGATAATTTGATATGTGGGTGGACGGTGCTTGGGTGCTTCCTTACTTGGAAAAGCATCCCACTTACGCTTAACCTCTATTGCAAGCATCCGTAACTACAACAAAAGTATTAAGGTAAACCTAACCATAGCGTGAAACATATGGATCCAAATCAGCCTTCCTTACGGCAACGATAAACTAGGGTTTAAGCTTCTCACTCTAGCAACCCATCATCTACTTATTACTTCCCAATGCCCTCCTCTAGGCCCAAATAATGGTGAAGTGTCATGTAGTCAACGTTCACATAACTCCACTAGAGGATAGACAACATACATCTCATCAAAATATCGAACGAATACCAAATTCACATGACTACTAATAGCAAGACTTCTCCCATGTCCTCAGGAACAAATGTAACTACTCACAAAGCATATTCATGTTCATAATCAGAGGAATATTAATATGCATATAGGATCTGAACATATGATCTTCCACCAAATAAACCAACTAGCATCAACTACAAGGAGTAATCAACACTACTAGCAACCCATGTGTACCAATCCTGCATTTGGAGACAAGAATTGATACAAGAGATGAACTAGGGTTTGAGAGGACATGGTGCCGGGTGAAGATGTTGATGGAGATTGCCCTCCCGATGAGAGGAGCTACAGTGATGACGATGGAGATGATTTCTCCCTAGGAAGTGTCCTCTGCAGAACAGCCTGCCGTGAGCTCCTAGATTGGTTCCGCCAAGGTTCTTCCTCGTGGCGGCGGAGTCTCGCCCCAAAGCTTGCTTATGATTTTCTTCGCTAAATACTTCATATAGCGTAAGATGGGCACCGGAGGGCCAACAGGGGCCCACGAGGCAGGGGCGCTACGGGGTAGGCGCGCCCCACTCTTGTGATGTGGAGGCCCCCGATGTATTTCTTTTCGCCAAGATTTTTTACTATTTCCAAAAATAACTTTCGTGGAGTTTCAGGACTTTTGGAGTTGTGCGAGTAATAGGTCTCTAATATTTGCTCCTTTTCCGCTTCAAGATTCCAGTCGCCAAGATTCTCCCTCCTTATGTAAACTTTGTAAAATAAGAGAGAATAGGCATAAGTATTGTGACATAATGTGTAATAACAGCCCATAATGCAATAAATATCGATATAAAAGCATGATGCAAAATGGACGCATCACACATCATTTGTTCCGTCATCTCTTCCATGTGTTGTGCATCACGTCCCGGATGACCGAGTAGGAGCTGCCAAGGAGGCCATGATCCAGGAAGGTCTGATGATGGATCGACTGAAGGTGGTGTATGACACCAGCAAGGCCGCCTATGACGCCATCTCTGCCATCCAAGCTAATGTCCGAGTAAGTGGGATCTGTAA
>JAHIAM010006788.1:0-25994 GCA_021605205.1 Aegilops longissima
GCTTCTCCTCTCAGCAGTAGTAGTAGAGGGCTGTGTCCCTTCCTCTGTCGGTCGTGCCGCACCAGCCCGGTGGTAGCAGGGCAGGTTCCCACTGGGAGACCGGGTTGAATCCCCGAGGCTGTTTTTTCCCCCTTTAAACCCCCTTTGCCACTTGTCTCTATGAGTTGGGACCCCTTGTCACCTCTCAGCGCCTTCCCTTATGCATATTTTTTTTTTTCATTACCCCATGTTTCCATTTCCAGCCTTGTCTCTTTTCTGCTTTTAGGCAAGTCCAAATCTGACATTTCCAAATCTGAAATTGCCAATTTCATCAACTTCCATATTAGGCAGGTTTTAACTTGATGTTTTTGTGATGTTTTCTCATCTAATGCAACCCTAACATATTATATATGTTTTTGGGGTAGAAAAATCCCACCAACTCAGTGGTGGCATTAGTTTCTGCATTTGGGCAAGTTTGTGATCATGCCTTATTGCATCATGTTTATGTGTTGTGGTTCATGGGCATATTTATTTGAATCTTGCTATGAGGTAGTTTGCACACATGCATGGCTTTGTTCATCATGCTGTTATCGTAGGTTTCTCACCAATCTTGTTTTGCCCGTCTTGTCCAACCCGTGCATCCGTTTCCGGTGATCTCTATATCGATTTCTAACGAAATCATCTCATCTTTCCGATGGCATGCTTGGTTTGCCAAGATGATGCCTAGTCTTTCATTTACCTTCCGGAGCGCACATACGCTTTGCATATCACATCCCGCATATCATGTCATGTTGCATTATGTTGATTGTGCATTGCATCGTGATTTATTGTGGCTCCTTGTTTGTGTTGTTGTTTTGGGTAGAGCCGGAGACGAGCACGTGAACGAGGAACCTGTTGAGAACGCCGAGGATCAAGCTTTTGACAACTCGAGAACATTGCGCAAGATGACCATACCTCGAAATCACTTCTATCTTTGCTATGCTAGTTGCTCGCTCTTTTGCTATGCCTATGTCTGCGATGCCTACCACTTGCTATATCATGCCACCCATATTGCCATGTCAGCCTCTAACCATCCTTTTCCTAGCAAACCGTTGATTGGCTATGTTACCGCTTTGCTCAGCCCTCTTATAGCGTTGTTAGTTGCGGTGAAGCTGAAGTTTGTTCCTTGTTGAACATGGAATTGTTGTTCCTTGTTGGAACATGTTTACTTGTTGGGGATATCACAATATATCATATATCTGCTATAATTAATACATCTATATACTTGGTAAAGGGTGGAAGGCTCGGCCTTATGCCCGGTGTTTTGTTCCACTCTTGCCACCCTAGTTTCCGCCATACCGTGTTATGTTCCTTGATTTTATGCTCCTACACGGTTGGGTGATTTATGGGACCCCTTGACAGTTCGCTTTGAATAAGACTTGTCCAAAGAAGGCCCAACATTGGTTTTACCATTTGCCACCTAAGCCTTTTTTCCCGGTTTTCGCGAGCCCGAGGGTCATCTTTATTTTAAACCCCGGACTAGTGCTCCTTCGAGTGTTGGTCCAAACTAGAGCACCGTATGGACCACCACTTGGAAACATCGAGGCTTGGTTTTACTCAGAGCCTGTCTCATCCGGATGTGCCCCGAGAACGAGATATGTGCAGCTCCTATCGGGATTTGTCGGCACAACCGGGTGGTTTGCTGGTCTTGTTTTATTCTTGTCGAAATGTCTTGTAGTCCGGATTCCGAGATTGATCGGGTCTTCCGGTAGAAGGAATAATCCTTCGCTGACCGTGAGAGCTTATAATGGGCTGTTGGGACACCCCGCAGGTAATATCTTTCAAAGCCGTGCCCGCATGTTATGAGGCAGATGGGAATTTGTTAATGTCCGTTGTAGATAACCCAAAGTTGACCTCAATTAAAATACACATCAATCGCGTGTGTAACGTGATGGTCTCTTCTCGGGAGTCCGGAAGTGAACACGGTGTTGGAGTTATGTCCGACGTAAGTAGTTCAGATCACTTCTTGATCGCTACTAGTTTCACGACCGTGCTTTGCTTCTCTTCTCGCTCTCTTTTGCGATGTAGCCACCATATATGCTAGTCGCTTGCTGCAGCTCAACTTTACTACTATGTCCTTCCTAAAGCTTAAATAGTCTTGATCTCTGGTGTGAGATTGCTGAGTCCCGTGACTCACGTGATACTTCCAACACAGTTGCAGTGTTCCGATGAGGCGGTGCAGATGATTCCACCGAGCTCAAGTGGGAGTTCGACGAGGAACGTGGTCGTTACTATGTGTCGCTTCCAGATGATCAGAGTGGTGCCCAGTTGGGACGATTCGGGATCTGTGTTAGCATTTGGGGTATCTTCTTTATTTTGGTTCCGTAGTCGGACCTTGAGTGTACTCAATGATGTATGTTTAATTATGTACTGTGTGACGTGGCGATTGTAAGCCAACTATGTATCTTTCCTTAATTATTACATGGGTTGTGTGAAGATTACCTCACTTGCGACATTGCTTTCAATGCGGTTATGCCTCTAAGTCGTGCCTCGACACGGGAGATATAACCGCATCGGGCGCTAAGTTGGTAATCGAGCCTTCCCGACTTAGGAGCCCCTACTTGATTGTTTGTCGACGTTGTTGAGTCTAGAATGGAAAATGTTTTGAGTCTTAGGATTATATATATCGGAGAGTAGGATTCTTTTGCTTCCCATTCCTTCGACCTTCGGTGAGGTATCCCGACGAGAGTTTTGACTCTTCTCTTCTCAAATTTCACTAAAATTTTTTTAGGATCACGTGGGTATCTTGGAATCGTTCCGATGGTTTTGTGACGAGAACATTGTTCTTGGTGCCTCCCGACATTTAGGGGTTGTGGCGGTGTCCCGGGAGTTGAGCTCCGAGGTGTTGTCGCCACAATTTTATCGCTGCAGTTCGAATACCGAGTTTTGCCGACATCGAAATCTCTTTTGTGCAGTTGTTGGTGAGATAACCCGATAGCCCAAGATCGTGGCGAAAAGGGAGTATTGCCATGACTTGCATAACGGATGTTTTTCGAAGGTCGAGGTACACGATTTCCGAGGATTTCTTGGTTATGTGTTGACGGATGGATACAGCTGGATCTAGGTATTGTTAGTTTGGGTGATATATTTTGTGTCCCCTGTATCCCCAACACCAGATTGCATAACCAGAAAGTTTCGGGAGTTTATAGGTGGGAATTCTAGTAGCTTACAGGATATTCTTCCCAACAGATGTATGATTTGAGATTGGGGTTCAAAGTTTAGTGGTCCGCCCATTCACGGTCGATTTACAGTGGTCGCGAGACGTCTTAAAGAATCCTTGGCTATGCTGATTCGGGGACGTCTTGTTAGTCATTCGTGACGTCCGCTATACGTCAGGTCCGTGTGGGCCCCACCACTAACACTTTGAGCGTAAATCTCTATCATGTGTTTGTTCCGCTCATTCTAGAAGCCAACCTTTTGTTTTCAGTTGTGATATTCAATTGTTTCTCGTCGCAGATGTTATTTCCATATCCTTTATCTAAGTGGCTTCTCACCTTAATGGATGTGTGATGATTAACTTTGAATTCATTCGCTCATTCTTGTTCAATGTTTATTGTGAAGACTATATGTTGCAATTTCTATCCGCTGATTCTACTTATCATTTGTCTATCAAAGGACTAACGGATGTCACCCTCTTCAGATGGCTCCGCCAACGCGCCTCGAATCCGGATCGCAATGATGGGGATCATCGAATCCTCCACCTCCACCTCCGCCTCCGAGGCGTGGCAAGCTATCATGGCAGCCACCAATGCCAATGCTCGATGATTTTGCAGCTCTTGCAAGAACGTACTCAGGGGGCAAGGCAATCAAGGCAATCAAGGCAATCAAGGTCAAGGCAACAATCAGCCACACTTTGCTACAAGTGTCGGCAGAAGGGTCGCTAATCTAACAAGTCTTTCAACGTGTTGAGGCGCCTTCCGCCTCCTCCTCCTGTGAAATCTTCCAGCAATGCAGTGGTCAAGCACAATCCAAAGTATGCCAAGGTCAATATGATGAATGCAGCTCAAGCAGAGGAGTCTTCTGATGTGATATTGGGTAATCTCTCGATTAATGATATTCCTGCTAAAGTCTTATTTGATCTTGGTGCATCGCATTCTTTCATGTCATATCCTTTTGCAAAGAACAATTTTGATCTTGGGCATTACCTCAAGCTATGCAAGTTGTTTCTCCGCAAAGTCGGTTGAGATCTACCATGTTGGTTCATGATGTCGGTATCAAGATGGGCGATTATAGATTTCTTTGGCTAAACCAATTGTTCTTGGTGACTCGGATATTGATCTTATTCTCGAATGGATCGGCTTTATCAAAGACAAAGCTCAGATTGATTGTGCTGCTGTGGAAATTCAATTGACTCATTCTTCTAATGATGTGATCATCTATGCCTCTCGTGATGAAACCATTCGGTTGTTTTCTCTCAATGAGAAGGGCGAATTGAATGCCATCTCTCGATTCCAAATGCTTGTGAGTACCAAGATGTCTTTCCGTAAGAGCTTCCGGTATGCCTCCTCATCGGCCGCTTGAGTTCAAGTATCGATCTTGAGCCCGCATGAACCCGCTTGCAAGCGCCCATACAAGCTTGGACCTGATGAGCTGAAGGAATTGAAGAAGCAGCTCGATGAACAAGAGCGTCTGGTTTGATCGACCGAGTTCATCTCCTTGGGGTTGTGGTGTTCTTTTGTCCGAAGAAGGATGGCTCGGACCGACTTTGCGTCGACACCGTCCATTGAATAAGAAGACAATCAAGAACAAGTATCCACTTCCCAACATCAATGAGCTTTTCGAGCAACTCAAAGGTGCTACAGTGTTCTCTAAGCTTGACCTTCAGATGGGGTATCATCAGATTCAGATTCGTGAACAAGATATTCCCAAGACAACATTCGAACAAGCTTTGGTTCTTATGAATATACCGTCATGTCTTTCGCCTTGTCAATGCTCCTCCAACTTTCTCTCGGATGATGAACTTCATATTCAATCCCTACACCAATGAATTCGCCTTGGTCTATCTTGATGATATTTTGGTCTTTCCAAGAATAAGAAGGATCATGCCAAACATTTGCGATTGGTGCTAGACAAGCTCAGAGAGTACCAATTCTATGCCAAGTTCTCCAAATGTGAATTCTGGCTTGATGAAGTGCTTTATCTTGGTCATATCATCTCGCCAAGGGCATCATTGTTGATCCCGAGAAGGTGTCCGCAATTGTGAATTGGGAACCTCCTCGAATGTCAAGCAGCTCCGAGCTTTCTTGGTCTTGCAAGCTATTGTCAAGATTCGTTGAGAACTTCTCCAAGATTGCAAAGCCTCTTTCCAACCTTCTCCGTAAGCGGTGAAGTATGTCGGTCTCCCGAGTGTGACGTTGCTTTCAAGACCCTCAAAGAGAAACTCGTCACAGCCCTGCTCGACTCCTCCCGATGAATCCAAGCCATATGAAGTTTTCGTGATGCTTCTCTTCAAGGTCTCGGTGCTGTGTTAATGCAAGAGAAAAGAGTTGTGGCTTATACCTCTCGCCAGTTGAAGCCCAACGAGAAGAACTACCCCACTCATGATCTTGAGTTGGCGGCAGTTGTCCATGCATTGATTACGTGGAGACATCTCTTGTTGGGAAGGAAAGTGGACATTTTCACTGATCACAAGAGTCTCAAGTACATCTTCACTCAGCCTAACCTCAACCTCAGGCAGACTCGATGGGTCGAAATGATTCAAGAGTACAACCCAAGTATTGAGTATACTCCGGCAAAGTTAATGTCATTGCAGACGCTTTGAGCAGGAAAGCTATCGCAACAGCCTAATCCTCAAGCCCTTTCAGCCGGATCTCTGTGAATCTTTCCGCAAGCTGAATCTTCAAGTTGTTCCTCAAGGCTTTCTTGCCAACCTCATAGTCTCTCCTACTTTGGAAGATCAGATTCGTGAGGCTCAACTTCTGGATACCATGGTGAAGAAAGTGAAACGTGGTATCGACAAGGGCATTTCCAAGTACAAGTGCTTCCATGTTGATGACAAAGACACTCTGTTCTTTGAGGACCGGATTGTGGTTCCTAAGGGTGATCTGAGAAAAGTCATTATGAACGAGGCTCACAATTCGCTTCTATCCATTCATCCTGGAAGTACGAAGATGTACCATGACCTCAAGCAGTCATATTGGTGGACTCGAATGAAGCGAGAAATTGCTCAATTCGTGAATGAGTGTGATGTCTGCAGAAGAGTGAAAGGAACACCAAAGACCAGCTGGTCTCCTCCAACCTCTTGCTATTCCTGAATGGAAGTTTGATCATATTGAAATGGACTTTGTGATCTGGCTTTCCAAAGTCCAAGCGTGGAAATGATGCTATCTTCGTTGTCATTGACAAGCTTACTAAAGTGGCTCATTTTCTTCCTATCAAAGAATCCATCACTGCAGCTCGGTTGGCGAGCTATACACCTCCAGATTGTCTCCTTGCACGGCATTCCACAAGTGATCTCTTCAGACCGTGGCAGCATCTTTACCTCCAAGTTGGGAGTCTTTTCGAAGGCCATGGGCACCAACATTCGCTTTCAAGACAGCTTTCCATCCTCAAACAAGTGGCCAAGTCGAGCGAGTTAATCAAATTCTTGAAGATATGCTCGGGGCTTGTGTCATTTCTTTCGTATGAAGTGGGAAGATTGTCTTCCATATGCCGAAGTTCTCCTACAACAACAGCTTCCAAGCGAGTTCGGCAAGGCCCCATTCGAAATTCTCTATGGCGAAAGTGCCGTACTCTCTCAATTGGTCTCGAGACATGTGAACGCCAACTTCTTGGCAATGACTTGATCACGTATGTAAGAAATGTGCCAAGTCATTCGTGAGAATCTCAAAGCCGCATAATCGCGCCGTAAGAGCTATTATGATGATAAGCACCGTGATGTGACTTTTGAAATCGGAGACCATGTCTACCTCCGCGTCTCCAATGAAAGGTACTCGCCGCCGGTATCAAAGGAAGCTTGCCCCTAGATACGTGGGTCCTTTCAAGATCATTGGGAAAAGAGGCGATCTCGCCTATCAACTTGAGCTTCCATCCAACTTTGCAAACGTGCACGATGTGTTTCACGTGTCACAGCTTCGCAAGTGCTTCAAGACTCCTGAACGCACTATCAACTTCGAAGAGATTGACCTTCAAGAAGATCTCTCTTATCATGAGCACCCCGTTGCTATTCTTGAAGAAACCGAGCGCAAGACTCGCAACAAGTCAATCAAATTCCTGAAAGTGAAGTGGTCACACCATTCCGACCGAGAAGCTACCTGGGAGCGCGAGGATCACCTCCGTTCTGAGTATCCGGAGTTCTTTCAGTCCTAGATCTCGGGACGAGATCCTCTTGTAGTGGTGGAGTGTTGTAACACCCTGGATGTAAACTTCCCCTTTTTGGGCAATATATCAATTTGACCTCATCCAATTCTTGTGGGTTCTTGTCATGCTTGGCCTCTTTGGTTTGGTTATGTTGGGTTTTCTTTTCTTTGTTTTGCTCCTTTTGCCATATTGCATTTGTGCCTCTTGTCATCTTGCATTTCCTTCTTGTCATGTGTTTGTGGGGTTCTCTTGCATGTCATGTGGTTGTGGTTTTCCTTGCATGTCATGTGGTTGCATGTGCCATTCCTATTTGCATTACCATCTCCTCCTCCCTCTACTTCTTCCTTTTTCAAATGCCATAATTCCTCCTTCAATTAATGTTCATCTTCTCCTAATAATCTTGCTTGTTGCACTAAACCTCTCTGCCAAATATCTCCTCATTTGAAGTTGTTATGGTCAGGTTCAAAAATGGCACAAGTTTGAAATATTTCCAAACTTGCATTATTTTTCTACCTCTAAAAATGTCCATTACAATTTATTTAAATTGTGGAGAATTCCAGGAGTGTGGGAATATTTTCCTTTCACTCAAAATCATTTAATTTCTCCCTGTGCTTTCTTTTCTCTCCCTTTTTATTTTAAAAAGGATAAGAAAAGGAGGCAGCAGCAGCGGAGCAGCCCAGCTAGCTCCTCTCCACCTGGGCCCCCGGCCTCCCGAGCCGCCCAACTTCCCCAAGAGCCAAGCAGCCCAGAGAGCGCGCAGCAGCCCATGCTTTCCTCTCTCCTGCCTTCGCCACCCATCCCCGCCTACCCCGATGGATCCCGACCACGTGGCATCGCTGGCCCCGCCTGGCAGCGACCGCCTGGCGCCACCCACCTTTCCCTTTCTCTCTCAGCGCCATGGGGACCCCGAGCACGGGAGCGTGAGCTCGTCCGCCGCCCTAGCCCCTTCTTATCCCCTCGCGCCAAATCGAGCCTAGGGTTCCCCTCTCCTCGCCGCCGCCGCCAGTAAGGAATCCACCCAAGCTTCGCCGCCCGCTTTCCCCGAGCGATCTGGAGCGTGGTCTCGCGTCGCCGGCGTGCTCTCCGCCACCCCGACCGGGCGGCCCTTGTCCATCTCCTTCCTCGTCGCCGTCTTCACGACCACGACGTCTTCACGGAGTCCCGAGCGCCAAGTTCACCGACGCCACTGTTCGGTCTTCTTCTCGGTCACGTTTCCGCGAGGTTCAGAGGTCGATCTGTCGCCGCCAGCCCGCCTCCGTCGCCGATCTCGTGTCCTAGGGTAAGGAGGTATACCCCTTCCTCCCTGCTCCTTCTTGTCGCCGCTAGTTCTCCGTAGAGTAGGATCCGACCCGTGTCTTTGTCGCGCCGCCGTGCTCGGCGTGTTCATAGATGTGGGGTTTAGAGTAGTGTTGGCGCGCAGTAGATGCTGCTATCCCGCCGGGCTTGCCCTTCAGTCCGTGGTGCCCCCGTGCGCCCTGTCAGGTCCGAGGGCGCAGAGTCCTCAGAGCCGCCGTTGCCTCACGGCATCGGTGCCTGCCTCCTGCTTTTAGATCAGGGCTGGGAGTTGTGTCAAGTTTGCATCACCCCGATCTCACCGAACCTCCTACCCTAGCCGAGCTGGTTGACCCCGCTCTTCCACCATGGCGCACTGGTTCGAACCCCAGCGCGCACTCCCCTTTTTATTTTTTTTTTCGCTTTCCTCGGTGCTTCTCCTCAGCAGAGTAGTAGTAGAGGCTGTGCCCTTCCTCTGTCGGTCGCGCCGCACCAGCCCAGTGGTAGGTAGCAGGCAGGTTCCACTGGGAGACCCGGTTCAATCCCCGAGGCTTTTTTTTTCCCCTTTAAAACCCATGTGCCACTGTCTCTATGATGTTGGGACCCCTTGTCACCTCTCAGCCTTCCCTTATGTATTTTTTTTTTCATTACCCCATGTTTCCATTTCCAGCCTTGTCTCTTTTCTGCTTTTAGGCAAGTCCAAATCTGGACATTTCCAAATCTGAAATTGCCAATTCATCAACTTCCATATTAGGCAGGTTTTAACTTGATGTTTTTGTGATGTTTTTCTAATGCAACCCTAACATATTATATATGTTTTTGGGTAGAAAAATCCCACCAACTCAGTGGTGGCATTAGTTTCAGCATTTGGGCAAGTTTGTGATCATGTCTTATTGCATCATGTTTATGTGTTGTGGTTCATGGGCATATTTATTTGAATCTTGCTATGAGGTAGTTTGCACACATGCATGGCTTTGTTCATCATGTTGTTATCGAGGTTTCTCACCATTCTTGTTTTGCCCGCCTTATCCAACCCGTGCATCCGTTTCCGGTGATTCTATATCGATTTCTAACGAAATCATCTCATCTTTCCGATGGCATGCTTGGTTTGCCAAGATGATGCCTAGTCTTTCATTTACCTTCCGGAGTGCTTTACGCTTTGCATATCACATCCCGCATATCATGTCATGTTGCATCATGTTGATTGTGCATTGCATCGTGATTTATTGTGGCTCCTTGTTTGTGTTGTTGTTTTGGGTAGAGCCGGAGACGAGCACGTGAACGAGGAACCTGTTGAGAACGTTTCGAGGATCAAGCTTTTGACAACTCGAGAACATTGCAGGCAAGATGACCATACCTCGAAATCACTTCTATCTTTGCTATGCTAGTTGCTCGCTCTTTTGCTATGCCTATGCTGCGATGCCTACCACTTGCTATATCATGCCACCCATATTGCCATGTCAGCCCTAACCATCCTTTTCCTAGCAAACCGTTGATTGGCTATGTTACCGCTTTGCTCAGCCCTCTTATAGCGTTGTTAGTTGCAGTGAAGCTGAAGTTTGTTCCTTGTTGAACATGGAATTGTTGTTCCTTGTTGGAACATGTTTACTTGTTGGGGATATCACAATATAAATCATCTGCTATAATTAATACATCTATATACTTGGTAAAGGGTGGAAGGCTCGGCCTTATGCCCGTGTTTTGTTCCACTCTTGCCACCCTAGTTTCCGTCATACCGTGTTATGTTCCTTGATTTTATGCTCCTTACACGGTTGGGTGATTTATGGGACCCCTTGACAGTTCGCTTTGAATAAGACTCCAAAGAAGGCCCAACATTGGTTTTACCATTTGCCACCTAAGCCTTTTTCCCGGGTTTTCGCGAGCCCGAGGGTCATCTTTATTTTAAACCCCGGCCAGTGCTCCTCCGAGTGTTGGTCCGAACTAGAGCACCGTATGGGCCACCCTTGGAAACATCGAGGCTTGGTTTTACTCAGACGCTTCGTCTCATCTGGATGTGCCCTGAGAACGAGATATGTGCAGCTCCTATCGGGATTTGTCGGCACAACCGGGTGGCTTTGCTGGTCTTGTTTTATTGCTGTCGAAATGTCTTGTAGTCCGGGATTCCGAGATTGATCGGGTCTTCCCGGTAGAAGGAATAATCCTTCGTTGACCGTGAGAGCTTATAATGGGCTAAGTTGGGACACCCCTGCAGGGTAATATCTTTCAAAGCCGTGCTCATGTTATGAGGCAGATGGGAATTTGTTAATGTCCGTTGTAGATAACCCAAAGTTGACCTCAATTAAAATACACATCAATCGCGTGTGTTACCGTGATGGTCTCTTCGGCGGAGTCCGGAAGTGAACACGGTGTTGGAGTTATGTCCGACGTAAGTAGTTCAGATCACTTCTTGATCGCTACTAGTTTCACGACCGTGCTTTGCTTCTCTTCTCGCTCTCTTTTGCGATGTAGCCACCATATATGCTAGTCGCTTGCTGCAGCTCAACTTTACTACTATGTCCTTCCTAAAGCTTAAATAGTCTTGATCTCGGGTGTGAGATTGCTGAGTCCCGTGACTCACGTGATACTTCCAACACAGTTGCAGGTTCCGATGAGGCGGTGCAGATGATTCCACCGAGCTCAAGTGGGAGTTCGACGAGGAACGTGGTCGTTACTATGTGTCGCTTCCAGATGATCAGAGTGGTGCCCAGTTGGGACGATTCGGGATCTGTGTTAGCATTTGGGGTATCTTCTTTATTTTGGTTCCGTAGTCGGACCTTGAGTGTACTCAATGATGTATGTTTAATTATGTCTTGTGTGACGTGGCGATTGTAAGCCAACTATGTATCTTTCCTTAATTATTACATGGGTTGTGTGAAGATTACCTCACTTGCGACATTGCTTTCAATGCGGTTATGCCTCTAAGTCGTGCCTCGACACGTGGGAGATATAACCGCATCGGGCGCTATAAGTTGGTAATCGAGCCTTCCCGACTTAGGAGCCCCTACTTGATTGTTTGTCGACGTTGTTGAGTCTAGAATGGAAAATGTTTTGAGTCTTAGGATTATATATATCGGAGAGTAGGATTCTTTTTGCTTCCCGGTCCTTCGACCTTCCGGTGAGGTATCCCGACGAGAGTTTTGACTCTTCTCTTCTCAAATTTCACTAAAATTTTTTTAGGATCACGTGGGTATCTTGGAATCGTTCGATGGTTTTGTGACGAGAACATTGTTCTTGGTGCCTCGACATTTAGGGGTTGTGGCGGTGTCCCGGGAGTTGAGCTCCGAGGTGTTGTCGCCACAATTTTATCGCTGCAGATTCGAATACCGAGTTTTGCCGACATCGAAATCTCTTTTGTGCAGTTGTTGGTGAGATAACCCCGATAGCCCGAAGATCGGCGAGAAAAGGGAGTATTGCCATGACTTGCATAACGGATGTTTTTCAAGGTCGAGGTACACGATTTCGAGGATTTCTTGGTTATGTGTTGACGGATGGATACAACTGGATCTAGGTATTGTTAGTTTGGGTGATATATTTTGTGTCCCTGTATCCCCAACACCAGATTGCATAACCGAAAGTTTGGGAGTTTATAGGTGGGAATTCTAGTAGCTTACGTGATATTCTTCCCAGCAGATGTATGATTTGAGATTGGGGTTCAAAGTTTAGTGGTCCGCCCATTCACGGTCGATTTATGAAGTGGTCGCGAGACGCCTTAAAGAATACTTGGCTATGCTGATTCGGGACGCCTTGTTAGTCATTCGTGACGTCCGCTATACGTCAGGTCCGTGTGGGCCCCACCACTAACACTTTGAGCGAAATCTCTATCATGTGTTTGTTCCGCTCATTCTAGAAGCCAACCTTTTGTTTTCAGTTGTAATATTCGAATTGTTTCTCGGTCGGATGTTATTTCCATATCCTTTATCTAAGTGGCTTCTCACCTTAATGGATGTGTGATGATTAACTTTGAATTCATTCGCTCATTCTTGTTCAATGTTTATTGTGAAGACTATATGTTGCAATTTCTATCCGCTGATTCTACTTATCTATTTGTCTATCAAAGGACTAACGGATGTCACCCTCTTCAGATGGCTCCGCCACGCGTCGAATCCGGATCGCAATGATGGGGATCAGTCGAATCCTCCACCTCCACCTCCGCCTCCAGAAGCGTGGCAAGCTATCATGGCAGCCACCAATGCCAATGCTCAGATGATTTTGCAGCTCTTGCAAGAACGTACTCAGGGGCAAGGCAATCAAGGCAATCAAGGCAATCAAGGTCAAGGCAACAATCAGCCACACTTTGCTACTCTCAACAAGTTTCGCTAAGGGTCACCAAGTCTTTCAGTTTCTGTGTTGAGGCGTCTTCCGCCTCCTCCTCCTGTGAAATCTTCCAGCAATGCAGTGGTCAAGCACAATCCAAAGTATGCCAAGGTCAATATGATGAATGCAGCTCAAGCAGAGGAGTCTTCTGATGTGATATTGGGTAATCTCTCAGTTAATGATATTCCTGCAAAAGTCTTATTTGATACTGGTGCATCGCATTCTTTCATGTCATATCCTTTTGCAAAGCACAATTTTGATCTGAGGCATTACCTCAAGCTATGCAAGTTGTTTCTCCGCAAAGCGGTTGAGATCTACCATGTTGGTTCCAATGTTCGGTATCAAGATGGGCGATTATAGATTTCTGGCTAAACCAATTGTTCTTGGTGACTCGGATATTGATCTTATTCTCGAATGGATGGCTTTATCAAGCACAAAGCTCAGATTGATTGTGCTGCTGTGGAAATTCAATTGACTCATTCTTCTAATGATGTGATCATCTATGCCTCTCGTGATGAAACCATTCGGTTGTTTTCTCTCAATGAGAAGGGCGAACTGAATGCCATCTCTCGATTCCAAATGCTTGTGAGTACCAAGATGTCTTTCCGTAAGAGCTTCCGGTATGCCTCCTCATCGCCGCTTGAGTTCGTTATCGATCTTGAGCCCGCATTGAACCCGTTTGCAAGCGCCCATACAAGCTTGGACCTGATGAGCTGAAGGAATTGAAGAAGCAGCTCGATGAACAAGAGCGTCTGGTTTGATCGGACCGAGTTCATCTCCTTGGGGTTGTGGTGTTCTTTTGTCCGAAGAAGGATGGCTCGGACCGACTTTGCGTCGACACCGTCCATTGAATAAGAAAACAATCAAGAACAAGTATCCACTTCCCAACATCAATGAGCTTTTCGAGCAACTCAAAGGTGCTATGTTGTTCTCTAAGCTTGACCTTCAGATGGGGTATCATCAGATTCGTGATTCGTGAACAAGATATTCCCAAGACAGCATTCGAACAAGCTTTGGTTCTTATGAATATCTTGTCATGTCTTTCGCCTTGTCAATGCTCCTCCAACTTTCTCTCGGATGATGAACTTCATATTCAATCCCTACACCAATGAATTCGCCTTGGTCTATCTTGATGATATTTTGGTCTTCTCCAAGAATAAGAAGGATCATGCCAAACATTTGCGATTGGTGCTAGACAAGCTCGAGAGTACCAATTCTATGCCAAGTTCTCCAAATGTGAATTCTGGCTTGATGAAGTGCTTTATCTTGGTCATATCATCTCTGCCAAGGGCATCATTGTTGATCCCGAGAAGGTGTCCGCAATTGTGAATTGGGAACCTCCTCGTAATGTCAAGCAGCTCATGAGCTTTCTTGGTCTTGCAAGCTATTGTCAAGATTCGTTGAGAACTTCTCCAAGATTGCAAAGCCTCTTTCCAACCTTCTCCAGAAGCAGGTGAAGTATGTCTGGTCTCCCGAGTGTGACGTTGCTTTCAAGACCCTCAAAGAGAAACTCGTCACAGCTCCTGTTCTGACTCCTCCTGATGAATCCAAGCCATATGAAGTTTTCTGTGATGCTTCTCTTCAAGGTCTCGGTGCTGTGTTAATGCAAGAGAAAAGAGTTGTGGCTTATACCTCTCGCCAGTTGAAGCCCAACGAGAAGAACTACCCCACTCATGATCTTGAGTTGGCGGCAGTTGTCCATGCATTGATTACGTGGAGACATCTCTTGTTGGGAAGGAAAGTGGACATTTTCACTGATCACAAGAGTCTCAAGTACATCTTCACTCAGCCTAACCTCAACCTCAGTGCAGACTCGATGGGTCGAAATGATTCAAGAGTACAACCCAAGTATTGAGTATACTCCGGCAAAGTTAATGTCATTGCAGACGCTTTGAGCAGGAAAGCTTATCGCAACAGCCTAATCCTCAAGCCCTTTCACCGGATCTCGTGAATCTTTCCAAGCTGAATCTTCAAGTTGTTCCTCAAGGCTTTCTTGCCAACCTCATAGTCTCTCCTACTTTGGAAGATCAGATTCGTGAGGCTCAACTTCTGGATACCATGGTGAAGAAAGTGAAACGTGGTATCGACAAGGGCATTCCCAAGTACAAGTGCTTCCATGTTGATGACAAAGACACTCTGTTCTTTGAGGACCGGATTGTGGTTCCTAAGGGTGATCTCGAGAAAATTCATTATGAACGAGGCTCACAATTCGCTTCTATCCATTCATCCCGAAGTACGAAGATGTACCATGACCTCAAGCAGTCATATTGGTGGACTCGAATGAAGCGAGAAATTGCTCAATTCGTGAATGAGTGTGATGTCTGCAGAAGAGTGAAAGCAGAACACCAAAGACCAGCTGGTCTCCTCCAACCTCTTGCTATTCCTGAATGGAAGTTTGATCATATTGAAATGGACTTCGTGACTGGCTTTCCAAAGTCCAAGCGTGGAAATGATGCTATCTTCGTTGTCATTGACAAGCTTACTAAAGTGGCTCATTTTCTTCCTATCAAAGAATCCATCACTGCAGCTCAGTTGGCAGAGCTATACACCTCCAGGATTGTCTCCTTGCACGGCATTCCACAAGTGATCTCTTCAGACCGTGGCAGCATCTTTACCTCCAAGTTGGGAGTCTTTTCGGAAGGCCATGGGCACCAACATTCGTTCAGACAGCTTTCCATCCTCAAACAAGTGGCCAAGTCGAGCGAGTTAATCAAATTCTTGAAGATATGCTCGGGGCTTGTGTCATTTCTTTCGTATGAAGTGGGAAGATTGTCTTCCATATGCCGAAGTTCTCCTACAACAACAGCTTCCAAGCGAGTTCGGCAAGGCCCCATTCGAAATTCTCTATGGCGAAAGTGCCGACTCCTCTCAATTGGTGCGAGACAGGTGAACGCCAACTTCTTGGCAATGACTTGATCACGAATGTAAGAAATGTGCCAAGTCATTCGTGAGAATCTCAAAGCCGCATAATCGCGCGTAAGAGCTATTATGATGATAAGCACCGTGATGTGACTTTTGAAATCGGAGACCATGTCTACCTCCGCGTCTCTCCAATGAAAGGTACTCGTCGCTTCGGTATCAAAGGGAAGCTTGCCCCTAGATACGTGGGTCCTTTCAAGATCATTGGGAAAAGAGGCGATCTCGCCTATCAACTTGAGCTTCCATCCAACTTTGCAAACTTGCACGATGTGTTTCACGTGTCACAGCTTCGCAAGTGCTTCAAGACTCCTGAACGCACTATCAACTTCGAAGAGATTGACCTTCAAGAAGATCTCTTATCATGAGCACCCCGTTGCTATTCTTGAAGAAACCGAGCGCAAGACTCGCAACAAGTCAATCAAATTCCTGAAAGTGAAGTGGTCACACCATTCCGACCGAGAAGCTACCTGGGAGCGCGAGGATCACCTCCGTTCTGAGTATCCGGAGTTCTTTCAGTCCTAGATCTCGGACGAGATCCTCTTGTAGTGGTGGAGTGTTGTAACACCCGGATGTAAACTTCCCTTTTGGGCAATATATCAATTTGACCTCATCCAATTCTTGTGGGTTCTTGTCATGCTTGGCCTCTTTGGTTTGGTTATGTTGGGTTTTCTTTTCTTTGTTTTGCTCCTTTTGCCATATTGCATTTGTGCCTCTTGTCATCTTGCATTTCCTTCTTGTCATGTGTTTGTGGGGTTCTCTTGCATGTCATGTGGTTGTGGTTTTCCTTGCATGTCATGTGGTTGCATGTGCCATTCCTATTTGCATTACCATCTCCTCCTCCCTCTACTTCTTCCTTTTCAAATGCCATAATTCCTCCTTCAATTAATGTTCATCTTCTCCCTAATAATCTTGCTTGTTGCACTAAACCTCTCTGCCAAAAATCTCCTCATTTGAAGTTGTTATGGTCAGGTTCAAATGGCACAAGTTTGAAATATTTCCAAACTTGCATTATTTTTCTACCTCTAAAATGTCCATTACAATTTATTTAAATTGTGGAGAATTCCAGGAGTGTGGGAATATTTTCCTTTCACTCAAAATCATTTAATTTCTCCTGTGCTTTCTTTTTTCTCTCCTTTTTATTTTAAAAGGATAAGAAAAGGAGGCAGCAGCAGCAATGAGCAGCCAGCTAGCTCCTCTCCACTGGGCCCCGGCCTCCCGAGCCGCCCAACTTCCTCAGCTCAGCAGCCTGAGAGAGAGCGCCAGCCCCACGCAGTTCCTCTCTCTGCTCTTGGCGCACCCACCCCCTCGCTACCCCCGCATGGATCCCGACCACGTGGGATCGCTGTCGCCCCTTTGGCAGCGCCGCCCTGGCGTCCACCCACCTTTCCCTTCCTCTCGCCAGCGCCATGGGGACCCCGAGCACGGGAGCGTGAGCTCGCCCGTCGCCCTAGCCCCTTCTTATCCCCTCCGCCAAAATCGAGCGCTAGGGTTCCCCTCTCCCTCTCGCCGCCGCCCAGTAAGGAATCCACCCAAGATCGCCGCCCGCTTGCGGCCCGAGCGATCTGGGAGCGCGTCTCCGTCGCCGGCGTGCTCTCCGCCACCCGACGGGCGGCCCTTGTCCATCTCCTTCCTCGTCGTCGTCTTCGCCCACGACGCCGACACGGAGTCCCGGAGCGCCAAGTTCACCGACGCCTCTGTTCGGTCTTCTTCTCGGTCACGTTTCCCGGCGAAGTTCAGCGTCCGATCTCGTCGCCGTCAGCCCGTCTCCGTCGCCGATCTCGTGTCCTAGGGTAAGGAGGTATACCCCACTTCCTCCCTGCTCCTTCTTGTCGTCGCTAGTTCTCCGTAGAGTAGGATCCGACCCGTGTCTTTGTCGCTTCGCCGTGCTCGGCGTGTTCATAGATGTGGGGTTTAGAGTCGTGTTGGCGCGCGCCAGATGCTGCTTGCCCCGCTCGGGCTTGCCCGTCGAGTTCCGTGGTGCTCCCCGTGCGCCTGATCATGTCCGAGGGCGCGGAGTCCTCAGAGCCGCCGTTGCCTCGCGGCATCGGTGCGTCTCCTCTGTTTTTAGATCAGGCTGGGAGTTGTGTCAAGTTTGCATCACCCCGATCTCACCGAACCTCCTACCCTAGCCGAGCTGGTTGACCCCTGCTCTCACATGGCGACACTGGTTCGAACCCCAGCGCCACCCCCCTTTTTATTTCTGTTTTTTCGTTTTCCTCCGGTGCTTCTCTCTCTCAGCAGTAGTAGTAGAGGGCTGTGTCCTTCCTCTGTCGGTCGCGCCGCACCAGCCCAGTGGTAGCAGGGCAGGTTTCCACTGGGAGACCGGGTTCAATCCCCCAGGGCTGTTTTTTTCCCCTTTAAAACCCATGTTCACTGTCTCTATGATGTTGGGACCCCTTGTCACCCTCAGCGCCTTCCCTTATGTATATTTTTTTTTCATTACCCCATGTTTCCATTTCCAGCCTTGTCTCTTTTCTGCTTTTAGGCAAGTCCAAATCTGGACATTTCCAAATCTGAAATTGCCAATTCATCAACTTCCATATTAGGCAGGTTTTAACTTGATGTTTTTGTGATGTTTTCTAATGCAACCCTAACATATTATATATGTTTTTGGGGTAGAAAAATCCCACCAACTCAGTGGTGGCATTAGTTTCTGCATTTGGGCAAGTTTGTGATCATGCCTTATTGCATCATGTTTATGTGTTGTGGTTCATGGGCATATTTATTTGAATCTTGCTATGAGGTAGTTTGCACACTTGCATGGCTTTGTTCATCATGCTGTTATCGTAGGTTTCTCACCAATCTTGTTTTGCCCGTCTTGTCCAACCCGTGCATCCGTTTCCGGTGATCTCTATATCGATTTCTAACGAAATCATCTCATCTTTCCGATGGCATGCTTGGGTTGCCAAGATGATGCCTAGTCTTTCATTTACCTTCCGGAGCGCACATACGCTTTGCATATCACATCCCGCATATCATGTCATGTTGCATTTTGTTGATTGTGCATTGCACCGTGTTTTATTGTGGCTCCTTGTTTGTGTTGTTGTTTTGGGTAGAGCCGGGAGACGAGTACGTGAACGAGGAGCCTGTTGAGAACGTTTCCGAGGATCAAGCTTTTGACAACTCGAGAACATTGCGAGCAAGATGACCATACCCTCGAAATCACTTCTATCTTTGCTATGCTAGTTGCTCGCTCTTTTGCTATGCCTATGCTGCGATGCCTACCACTTGCTATATCATGCCACCCATATTGCCATGTCAGCCCTAACCATCCTTTTCCTAGCAAACCGTTGATTGGCTATGTTACCGCTTTGCTCAGCCCTCTTATAGCGTTGCTAGTTGCGGTGAAGCTGAAGTTTGTTCCTTGTTGAACATGGAATTGTTGTTCCTTGTTGGAACATGTTTACTTGTTGGGGATATCACAATATTCATCTGCTATAATTAATACATCTATATACTTGGTAAAGGGTGGAAGGCTCGGCCTTATGCCAGTGTTTTGTTCCACTCTTGCCACCCTAGTTTCCGTCATACCGGTGTTATGTTCCTTGATTTTATGCTCCTTACACGGTTGGGTGATTTATGGGACCCCTTGACAGTTCGCTTTGAATAAGACTCCTCCAAAGAAGGCCCAACATTGGTTTTACCATTTGCCACCTAAGCCTTTTTCCCGGGTTTTCGCGAGCCCGAGGGTCATCTTTATTTTAAACCCCGGACCGGTGCTCCTTCGAGTGCTGGTCCGAACTAGAGCACCGCTTGGGCCACCACGGGAAACATCGAGGCTTGGTTTTACTCGTAGCCTGTCTCATCCGGATGTGCCCCGAGAACGAGATATGTGCAGCTCCTATCGGGATTTGTCGGCACAACCGGGTGGCTTTGCTGGTCTTGTTTTATTGCTGTCGAAATGTCTTGTAGTCCGGGATTCCGAGATTGATCGGGTCTTCCGGTAGAAGGAATAATCCTTCGCTGACCGTGAGAGCTTATAATGGGCTGTTGGGACACCCCGCAGGTAATATCTTTCAAAGCCGTGCCCGCATGTTATGAGGCAGATGGGAATTTGTTAATGTCCGTTGTAGATAACCCAAAGTTGACCTCAATTAAAATACACATCAATCGCGTGTGTTACCGTGATGGTCTCTTCTCGGAGTCCGGAAGTGAACACGGTGTTGGAGTTATGTCGACGAAGTAGTTCAGATCACTTCTTGATCGCTACTAGTTTCACGACCGTGCTTTGCTTCTCTTCTCGCTCTCTTTTGCGATGTAGCCACCATATATGCTAGTCGCTTGCTGCAGCTCAACTTTAATACTATGTCCTTCCTAAAGCTTAAATAGTCTTGATCTCGCGGGTGTGAGATTGCTGAGTCCCGTGACTCACAGATACTTCCAAACACAGTTGCAGGTTCCGATGAGGCCAAGCAGATGATTCCACCGAGCTCAAGTGGGAGTTCGACGAGGAACGTGGTCGTTACTATGTGTCGCTTCAGATGATCGATAGTGGTGCCCAGTTGGGACGATTCGGGATCTGTGTTAGCATTTGGGGTATCTTCTTTATTTTGGTTCCGTAGTCGGACCTTGAGTGTACTCAATGATGTATGTTTAATTATGTACTTTGTGTGACGTGGCGATTGTAAGCCAACTATGTATCTTTCCTTAACTATTACATGGGTTGTGTGAAGATTACCTCACTTGCGACATTGCTTTCAATGCGGTTATGCCTCTAAGTCGTGCCTCGACACGTGGGAGATATAACCGCATCGGGGCGCAAGTTGGTAATCGAGCCTTCCCGACTTAGGAGCCCCTACTTGATTGTTTGTCGGCGTTGTTGAGTCTAGAATGGAAAATGTTTTGAGTCTTAGGATTATATATACCGGAGAGTAGGATTCTTTTGCTTCCCAGTCCTTCGACCTTCGGTGAGGTATCCCGACGAGAGTTTTGACTCTTCTCTTCTCAAATTTCACTAAAAATTTTTTAGGATCACGTGGGTATCTTGGAATCGTTCGATGGTTTTGTGACGAGAACATTGTTCTTGGTGCCTCGACATTTAGGGGTTGTGGCGGTGTCCCGGGAGTTGAGCTCCGAGGTGTTGTCGTCACAATTTTATCGTTGCGATTCTGGAATACCGAGTTTTGCCGACATCGAAATCTCTTTTGTGCAGTTGTTGGTGAGATAACCCCGATAGCCAAAGATCTTGTGGAAAAGGGAGTATTGCCATGACTTGCATAACGGATGTTTTTCAAGGTCGAGGTACACGATTTCGAGGATTTCTTGGTTATGTGTTGACGGATGGATACAGCTGGATCTAGGTATTGTTAGTTTGGGTGATATATTTTGTGTCCCCTGTATCCCCAACACCAGATTGCATAACCAGAAAGTTTCGGGAGTTTATAGGTGGGAATTCTAGTAGGGAGTATCATGTCCCCTGTATCCCCTGTATCCCTGCAGGGTTAACATGATCTATTCGAATAGCCACGTCCGCGGTAATGGACTTCTGGGTTGCCTATACAGTTCATAGACAAGTGAAAGTGGATGCAAAAATGCGCAAGATAAGCGTGAGTGCTACGGATGGCCTTCTCGTAGGGAGACGGGAGCGGATCCATAGTGGTGTATTGATTGGTGAATATGTGGACTCGTGTGCACCACCTCAAAAGAGTTACTTGCAGTCGTAGTTCAGGATAGCCACCGAGTCAAAGCTGGCTTGCTGCAGTTAAACTCCACCACCCCTTTTTTGATACTGATGCATATGTAGCTAGTTCCGATGTATGTCTTGCTGGGTACATTTGTACTCATGTTTGCTTAATTTAAGTTTTTGCAGAGAGACTTCAGTCTCACTAGTAGTTCCACGTGGACTTTGATGTTTAGCTTGTTACCTCAGCTACGATCTTGTGCCCTCGGCAGGGTCTTGTAGATAGTCAGGCTTCTCAGCCTTTTTCTTTTGTAGTTATCTGTACTCAGACAAGTTAAGCTTCCGCATGTGCTTATTGCTTGTATGAATTGAATGATGGGTCATCAGACCCATGTTTGTAATATCTGGCTCTTCGGATGTAACACCCCGGATACAACTTTCCATATTCGTAACTCCAACTCTTGCCTTTTCCGGAGATGTGTTATTTTATTTTCTCCGTGGCTGGGTTTTGTCTTTTGTTTTGCTTTGTGTTCTTTGTCGTGCATTTCATCTCATGGCATCATGCGCTTTGTATTTGCATGTTTTCATAAAGATTGCATTCGTTCGTAGTTGGCGCGTTCCCCCCCCCCTTGCCTTCGTAGACCGTTTCGAGTCCAACCGGGTTCTCGTTCCCCTTCTGTTGGACCGCTATATCTCTCTGCCAGTCATGGACTCCTCTCCTTCGACCCCCTCTTGCCCGTGTCCGAAACTTCCCCGAACCCGAACCGCACGGTCACGACCGATGGGTCCGGATCATCACCAAACATCTCTAAATCATCATCGGTTTCTCTTTTGGACTCCCTAGTTATTTTATTCGCGACCGTCCGATTACGATCGGAGGGACCTAACCGCCCTAAACTGTTTTCATCTGATATAAATATCAGCCCAACACTAAATTTTAGGGATCCTGTCCCATCCTTCCATTCCGCCGCCGCCGCCACTCCTCTTGTCTCCTTCCACCTCGGGATCTTGCCCGATCCACCCAACCACGCGCAGCCATCTCCCTCCTCGCTTTCACCCTCGAGCTAGTCCCCTCGCTCGATCCAGCCTCCCCCCTCCTCGATTTCAGCCACCGTCGATCCATCCCCAACCAGCATACCCTTGATCCACCTCGCCGACCAACCACCGCGCTGCTGCAGCAAGACGCGCTGAGCCTCCTCGCTCTCCTCGTCGACCCAAGGAGGCGAGCCTCCAGAGACCAGCCGCCGCCTTGCACACCTCTGCCTTCGCTGCCCGAGCCACCCCACCGTCCTCCTCACAGTCTCCTACATCCTTCCGCGCGCGACCCGTTTGCCTCCTCGAGCGGCTTCGCCGCCGCCCGGCGACAACAACAACAACATCATCGAGCCCTCCTCCTCTCCTCCCGTGCGCGAGGCCACTCAACCCGTCGCCCTCCATCTTCATCGTCGCCTCCGCTTTGTTCCAGTGAGGGAGCCCTTGCACCTGCCCGATCCAAATCCACCGATTCCCGCGGCGCCCTCCTCTTGCCCAGGCTGTCTCGTCCCGTCCTCGCTGTCGTCGAAAGGAGGAGTCGCGCCCATCTCTCCTCTTCTCCCTCCTTCCATTCTTCTCCCTCTCCTCTCATCTCTCTCTCTGCTGCTTGTGCAGGAGTTCCGCCTCTCGAAGCTGCAGCGCCGCCGTCGAGTCGCCATGGCCTCGAACTCTTGCCGCTCCGTTCCCTGCCTCTCCGCCCGCCGGAGTCCTCAGCGTCGTCTGCGACCAAGTCCGGCCGGATCCGGACGGAGTCGAGTTCCCGCGCCCCTGCCGGACCTCCCCTGCTTCGCCTTGGTCCGCCGCCGTTGCCATCTGCGCCGCCCGCCCAATCCTGCGCCTCTGCTTCGCTCGCCTGAACCGGCTCCTCGTCCCGCCTGCTACTGCTTCTGTTCTTCAGAAAGACGAGGAGCCCGATCCAGCTTGTCCCGCTCGCCATTGACCGATGCGTCCCTCCGCGTGGGCCTTCCCCGCGTGGGCCTCCCCAGTTCCTCCCCTTCGCCAGGCCCAGCGCGCCCCCCCTGCCTGGCCTCCCCTCTGCTTCCAATCGGGCCTTGGCCCAGGGTGAGCAGCCCCGCCCCCTCTCCTGTGCACTATTGGGCTAGGCAGATTAGGCCCATACATGTTTTTTTCTCGTTCTGCGAATTTGTCTATTTATCCAGTGATTTACAGATTTGCAGAATAGTCCTTGCACTTCATGCATTTAATAATTAATTAACTGTGCATCGTTTTAAAATACTTTATACATGTAAAATGCTTAGAAAATTGTGTAGATTAATAATATGTCATGTTCATCCCATGTTAAAATGTTTAACTTGCTGTTTATTTAAATTTGCTAATATGCCATGTTAAAATGATTTATTTCATAACTAAATAACCGTAGCTCGGATTTTAATAAACTTCATATGTAAATGGGGTAGAAAAATGCCTAGTTTAACATGGTCCACTTTATTTTCCTGTTTAACAACTCTAAAATATGTTTTAGGGCAGAACAGTACCGAATCAAAAATATGCACATGAGGATTTTCCGGAATTGTTGTTTCTTATTTCCGGCCTCATTTAAATTGCTTAAATAGTGTAGTTTTATTATGTTTCACCTCTTGCCATGTTTAACAACATTTAATATTGTTGAGTACCTAATCGAGATCAAACTAAATATGTCAATGTGGTGTTTTGTCAATATGCAATCCGTTGCATATTGAGCTCCACTTAATTGGTAGTATTGTTTGTTGCATATTGCCATGCCATGCCTCATTAAACCGGACATGCATCATACTTGTTTGTGCATCGTGCCATGTTTATGCTTGTGCATTTACCATGTTGTTTGTTTCTTTCCGGTGTTGCTTCTCGGTTCCGGTAATGTTGCGATTGTGAGGATTCGTTCGACTACTCCCGTTCGTTCTTCTTCATGGACTCGTTCTTCTTCCTTGCGGGATTTCAGGCAAGATGACCGTCACCTTGGATCTCATTACTATCATTGCTATGCTAGTTGCTTCGTTCTATCGCTATGCTGCGTTACCTACCACTTGCTGCTCAAGCCTCCCAAATTGCATGAACCTCTAACCTGTTGCACCCTTCCTAGCAAACCGTTGTTTGGCTATGTCACCGCTTTGCTCAGCCCCTCTTATAGCGTTGTTAGTTGCAGGTGAAGATGAAGTTTGTTCCTTGTTGGAACATGGAGATGTTGTTCCTTGTTGGAACATGTTTACTTGTTGGGATATCACAATATATCTTATATTATTAATGCATCTATATACTTGGTAAAGGGTGGAAGGCTC
Source organism: Aegilops longissima (assembly GCA_021605205.1). Taxonomy (NCBI): domain Eukaryota; kingdom Viridiplantae; phylum Streptophyta; class Magnoliopsida; order Poales; family Poaceae; genus Aegilops; species Aegilops longissima. Next base: position 24,751 of record JAHIAM010006788.1, read on the forward strand.
GGCCTTATGCAGTGTTTTGTTCCCTCTTGCCGCCCTAGTTTCCGTCATATCGGTATTATGTTCCCGGATTTTGCGTCCCTAACGCGGTCGGGTGATTTATGGGACCCCTTGACAGTTCGCTTTGAATAAGACTTTTCCAAAGCAAGGCCCAACCTTGGTTTTACCATTTGCCTCACCACCACCTACCTTTCCCTTGGGTGGCCAACCCAAGGGTCATCTTTATTTAGCCCCCCGACCAGTGCTTCTCTAAGTGCTGGCCTGAACCAGTAGACTGCAGGGGCCCCTCGTGGCAACTCGAGGTTTGGTTTTACTCAGAGGATGTCTCATCCGTGTTTCCCGAGCGAGATATGTGCAGCTCCTATCGGGATTGTCGGCGCATCGGGCGGCTTTGCTGGTCTTGTTTTATTCTTTGTCGAAATGTCTTGTAGCCGGATTCCGAGACTGATCGGGTCTTCCGGGAGAAGGAATATCCTTCGTTGATCGCGAGAGCTTATCATGGGCTAAGTTGGGACACCCTGCGGGGTTTGAACTTTCGAAAGCCGTGCCGCGGTTATGTGGCAGATGGGAATTTGTTAATGTCGGTTGTAGAAAACCGAAGTTGATCTTAATTAAAATACACCAACCGTATGCGTACTCGTGAGTGTCTCTTTTGGGGTTGATCGAGAGGAGAACACGGTTTCGGGTTATGTCGGCGTAAGTAGGAGTTCAGGATCACTTCTTGATCATTACTAGTTGACGACCGTTCCTTTGTCTCTCTTCTCGCTCTCATTTGCGTAAGTTAGCCACCATATATGCTTAGCGCTGCTGCAACCTCACCACTTTATCCCTTCCTTTCCTACTTAAGCTTTGCTAGTCTTGATACCCATGGTAATGGGATTGCTGAGTCCTCGTGGCTCACTGATTACTACACCACCAGTTGCGGTATAGGTTGTGCGATGATCATGGCGAGAGCGATGCTTGCTGCGTTGAGCTCTTCTTACGCTTCTTCGATCGGGGATAGGTTCGGTCGGCAGCCTGGGCTAGCAGGTGGATATTGTTTGAGTTTTGTTTATGTTTCATCCGTAGTCGGATGTTGATCTCGTATATGATGTGATGTTGTATTCGTGTGGCATTGTATGCCTTATGTATGTATCCCCACTATTATGTAATGTTGATGTAATGATATCCACCTTGCAAAAGCGTCTTCAAGATGCGCTTCTATCCTTGATGGGACCTTGAGTTCCTTTAGGATAGGGTCGCATCTT
>JAHIAM010006789.1:0-57767 GCA_021605205.1 Aegilops longissima
CCATATGAGCACATAATCTTGGAACTCAAGTGATGCCATAGCGATTTTCTTCGCTTCATCGTAGTTGTGCAAGCGGAAGATTTTGTCAACCTTCAATGCCCATGAGAGGTAGTCTTGGGTCATTGCTTCCATTGAACTTGGGCATGGTGAATTTTAGCTTGCCGAAGCGTTGCTCTTCATTGTATTGTTGGCGATGTTGATGATGGCGTCCTTGACGTGGGATGTACTAAATCTTCATGTTGCTCTTGGCGTGGAGGAAGACCATGATCAACTTGCTCTTGTTGAATTTGAGGTTGAGGTGGAGCTTGATGAGCTTGCGGAGGAGCTTGAGGAGCTTGAGGAACTTGTCGGTGTACATGAGGTTGGTAGTTCCTCTCATGGATTTCTTCTCGAAGGGCTTCCTCTTGATTGCGCCTTTCACGAGTGCGGTTGGCGACGGCTCTACTTGATTCTTGAAGGGCACGTTGCGCCTCAAGAGCTTGCTCTTCACGTTGTTGTTGTTGACGACGTTGAGCATTGGCGTCTTGTTCGTCTTGGTGACGACGTGCTCTTTCTTCCTCTTGTTGGCGCATTTAAGAACGTTGCGTTCTTCAGCTTGAGCAAAAGCCTCTTGGTTTGATTGAGGACGAGGAACTTGATCATCAACTTGGTCTTGTGAGTGCTTGTCATGTAGCGGGTTGCGAGATGCATGACGATCTTGGCGCGCGGCTCGTCGAAGAGTGTTTGATGACGGTGTACTTGAGTCGTAGAAGGTGTCGTCGGAGTGTCGACTCGAGTGGCTCCGTCTTGATGATGAAGAAGTGGAATGATGCCGGTTTCTCACCAACTTGCGGATCTCGTCCATTCTTGCATCATTCTCTTGCTTGTGTGCCTCGAACTTGTTGTCGAAGTAGTCTCTTGTGCGTTGCTCTGAGAGTCGCAAGTCGGTGGCGAGGTTGTCGATGTGGTCGCTCATTGCTTGTTGTTCTTGGTGCAACGCTCGTTGTGCCCCGAAGAGGTGGCTTTTGGTGACGTATGCGGACATGTCGTCGTCTTGCTCGATGAAGAGTGGGTTGGTAGAAGAACTTGGCCTATCCATCATTCCAAGCAAGATGTGAGTGGTAGAACGGAAAAGAACTTATACCAATGTACCTTTGACCGATATTGAAAATGAATCAAGTTCACTCAAATGCGGACAATGAAATAGCACTCTTGGTACCGATTCTTGTCGGTTCTCACACCTACACAAATAAAAAGCTTATGGTGGAGCTCGGTTAGGATGGTGGCACAAAATTTGATGCAATTGTAAGTGAGACTCAATAAAGTTGGAAATGATTCACAAATTTGCAAATGCAACAAGTAGACCAATAGCAAAATATGGTACATGGAAACACACGCGCAAATAGATAATATGGGGTTATGCAACCAAGGATGAGCCAAAATGTGGAATACACCAAGATGCTCTTGTTGCACAACACTAGAGAGACGCTAGCACGATTGCACAATAGGCGGATACGAACTTGTGCACAACCTACTAAGCAAAAATGCAACGACTTCTATCCCAAGTATGCTATATGTATGGTGTGTCGATGAGTTGATCCAAGATGATCAAGTATTGATGAGGACATCAATACCATTGTTACACCCACAGCCCCTACTGCTACATATACTGGACCAATTACTAGAGCTCGCGCACGCCAATTAAATTATCAGGTACTTTCGTTTCTTGGTAATGATTCTAATGTTCATGAGAATATGATGCTGCCTAAATTGGATACATTTGTTTTGCTTACAAATGAAGGCCCTAGCTTGGAGAAGGATGGACATTGGAGCAAGAACAAGCATGGAGATAATGCCATGCTAAGGGGAACAAGAACGGAGTTACAAGTGATGATTTCAGGACTTTGAAGCCACCATAATGGATGCATGAAGCCTTGGACGAAATATACAAGATGCTACTTCATAAATGTCGTCCCGAGGCTATTCTAGGTGCTGCGTCACCTTATTAGTGGGCCAGGCCCATGTAATTTCGAAATACTTAAATATAGGCTGTTTTAGAGTCCGTATGTGTGGGGAAACAAGAGTTAGGGTTGATTTGGACCCCTCCACCAAGGGCCACGAAATTCCCCCTCTTCCTCCATATATACAGCCCTTAGGGCACCGTTTAGACCTTGGGTTTTGTTTAGATTAAAAGTTCGCCATAGCTGCAACTTCGCGTGATTTCGTTTGTGTTCAACGACTGACAAAGGCGCCACGAACCCCACCTTGATTAATAAAGCTTTCATCTTATATTCGCAATATCCAGATTGCAATCTCAGTTTCTTGCTTGTTCTTCGCTTGCTCGCAGAAGCAGACCCTCGTGGTCGTTGATCGTGCTCGGCGTGGTCAATAACCTCTCGGAGTTGGTTTAGCGATTGCTAAAGCGCGACGTCCTCGCAGACGTTCAGAGCGGATCGTCAAAGTCGACTTCCTCCAAAGCGAAAACCACATCTCATCGAAGACGGGACACCTTTGCCTCTATCAAGTGGTATCAGATTTTCAGGTTGCTCGGTGAGATTTTACAGTTTTTCGAGATTAGATCGAGTCTGTTCTTCATACCTAAAGTCCACGAAAAAGCCACAAAAAATTTAGGGTTAGTTCATCATATCCGAACCAATCTCGAGCCTTTGCATAATCTTTTTAGGGTTTTGCTTTGTTGAATTTATGGTTGCATCGTCGTGTCTAGTTCTTTGGTCTTAGCGTCTAGTCTTTAGAGTTTCGAGTTCGGTCATAAGTTGTCACGCCGCCACCGCACCATCATCATCGCCTCGCCACCTACCACCACCGCTCGAATCCGTATCCATAGACCACCACCAATCCGTGTCCGTATACCACCACCGATCCATATCCATATACTACCACCGCTACCACCACCGCTGCCATATACCACCACCATATATCCAATCCGAGTTCCTTGCATATTAGGGTTGTTTTCGAGATCCATCTAGTTTCCGATTTGTGTTTTCCCTGCCGGAGTAGGTTTCGGAAAAAAAAAATCACTGATCCATAGACCACCACCAATCCGTGTCCATATACCACCACTGATCCATATCCATATACTACCACCGCTACCACCACCGCTGCCATATACCACCACCATATATCCACCACCAATCCGAGTTCCTTGCATATTAGGTTTGTTTTCAAGATCCATCTAGTTTCCGATTCGTGTTCCTTGCCGGAGTAGGTTTCGGAAAAAAAAAAGAGTCTGGAAACCACCCTCCGTTTAGGCCCAAAATTTTCCGAAAACGCACTTGTCGAAAAATTTTCTGGCTATCCTATTTCTAAGTGTTTCAAAGCGTATTGAGACAGTCGCCGTTATAGAAAGTTTTTTTTGACCCGTTTCCAGTTTTTGGGTCCGGGCAGTCGAAAAAAAAAATTGGTCAAAAAAATTTCGTGCCCATCGTGTCAGTTTGACCTCGGAAGAGTTTTGAGACACTCGCCATTATAGTGATTTTTCGCAAAAAAAAAAAGCAGCGCAAAAAAAAAGCGATAAAAAAAATTTCCAGAGTGTGCTTTTCCGTAGCTTCCGTGCAGCGCCGTGATTTTGTTAGTGTTCTAGGCTCGCGTCTCTAGTACGGTCTAGCCTAGGACCAGCACAGTACCGTCGTTGAGCATTTATTCAACTTTGCATCTCTGAATTGATTATTGCTAACCTTTTTTGCTACCATATTATAAGCCTTCCCAGCTCCACATACATCTACATCGTATGCGTTTGACTCTCCCCAGTAATCGCTCTATCCAAGCTTTGAGAGTTTTGACTACATCGGTTGCCGATCACCGCTTTCTTGCTGGGTAAGAACTGGTAAGAATTTGAGATTTGCTCGACGGATTTGTGATCATCCACCACACCACCACCACCACTTCCTAGTAGTCTGTCGAATCATATTCTTGTGTGTTTCTATTGTTGCTAACCATGGCAGGATCACAAGCCGGCGAGAGACTGACCGGGAGAACATGACAAACAAAGCGCTACATGATAAGTTTCAACAAATGATGAGTGGGCAGGTGGACGATGTGCTAAATAGATTTGAAGAGGCCATGGAGAAGATAGATGGCATTGAGAAGGCGTTCAAACAAAGCTCGATAACAAGTTTAATGAATTGCTCAAGGCGTCTACCACCACCACCACCGGCTGCACCTAACGCACCTCTACTACAACAACACGGACTACCTCCACATCGCTGAAACAGCCCTCCGCCGAGCTTCCCGTGTCCCTCTTCACCGCCAAGCTGCTTTGGTGCTCTTTGTTGATACTTCGTGGCTCCTGCTGCTGCGGCAAGGGGAGGATGATTATGTAAGAGCTTACGAGGATGAGGTTGATCAACATCGAACTACGTGCAACCACCAGCACCACAACCACGAGGTCGTCCACATGCAAACAATGGCAATGTTGGGCTCCCCTTCAGTACGAGATCATGACCATCTCCCTAAACTGAAATTGAATATTCCACCATTTGAGGGTAGATATGTTCCGATATATATCTTACTTGGGAGTTAGAAACTGAACAACGATTTACATGTTTACAATATCCCGAGGAGAGACGTGTTCCTGCTGCTGTTTGTGCTTTCACTAGCTTTGCATGTGTTTGGTGGTCGAACATTGTAGATTATATCCTGTTCCAGCTACTTGGGCTGCTTTGAAAACTGCTATGCGTACTCGTTGGGTTCCACCATATTATCAACGTGAATTACTTCAAAAATTGCAGCGCTTAAGACAAGGAAAAATTCGGTGAAGAATATTATCAGGAATTACAAACTGGCTTGATTAGATGTGGTATTTTGAGGAGAATGAAGCTATGCTTGCACGTTTTACGGGTGGATTAAATAGAGAGATTCAGACCATTCTAGACTACAAGGAATATAATAATATCACTCGATTATTCCATCTTGCTTGTAAAGCTGAGCGTGAAGTGCAGGATCGGCATGTGCCTTGGCGCGGACTAACTTTTTCTCGCAGGTCGACCTTCGTCATGGACACCACGTGCATCATCTACTTCCACACGTTCTACTACACCGGCACCTCCGTCGGCTGCCACCTCCAACCGTGATACAAGAAAGAAGGCACAACCACCACTATCTGCCAAGAGTACACCTGCTGGGCCTACACAGAGCTCTTCTTCCATTGCGTCAACAGGGCACACAAGTGATATTATTTGTCGTCGTTGTTGATAAAGGCAAAGGTGTCCCGTCTTTCGATGAGATGTTGGTTTTCGCTTTGGAGGAAGTCGACTTTGATAGAGGCGAGGGTGTCCCGATCTTTTGATGAGGTGATAACTATCGATTTGGTGGAGACGACTTTGACGATCCGACTACAAACGTGCACGACGTTGCGCCTTAGCAATCGCTAAACCAACTCCGAGAGGTTATTGACCACGCTGGAGCACGATCAACCTGACCACGAAGGTCTATTCCTGCAAGCAATCGAAGAACAAGCAAGAATATGATAAAGCAATCTGAATATTGCGAATATATATGAAGTATTGATAATGGTGGGGATCCGTAAGCGGTCTTAGTCTGGTCGTTGGACACAAACGAAGTACGAAGTTGCAATGGCTAACTTTAACTAAACAAATCCCAAGGAAAAAGCTACTAGATGGATCTACTTATATAGGAGCAAGGGGTGGCGGCCAAGGAGGTGGGAGGACGTCCCAAGGCAGCCTAAAACTAACCCTAGGTCGTACAAGGCCAATGGGCCCAAGCGGAGGTGACGTAACACCTTTGGACTTGTAGTTTGACTCGGATTCTGCTGCATCATCAGATTGTTTCGTCTATAACTCAACAGTCCGGACGGATTTTAAGGTGATTCCAATTGGGTTGGAAAATGCACGAAATCTATTTTCCAACAAAAAAAGAATCAACCAATTTGGAGTCCGTATGAAAAAGTTATAGACGTTTTGAGTCAGGTATGTCTGTGCAGTCCGAATCTGAGTCCAGAACGTGAGAGACTTGGACTCTATCTTCTCTTGGGCCAAAAGTGACGTGAGAGAACTTTTTAAACAGCAGGTAAACATCTCTTTCTCCCTTATCTTCATATGTGGATTGTACAAATGTCCCATACACCTGCAATTAGACATGGCACAAAAGTTTGTGAAGTATTTTTTGTCTGGATAACATAAATATATTATTGAATAGTTTGCACTAGAAATCACCTGAGAAATATGCATGTATGCAATATTTTGGTCTCATCCAAGGTAGTCATGTCCTCATCATCCTCCCTTTTGAAAACAAAGCCGTCCTCGGCGTTGCTTAATCTGAAATGTGGCTAACAAAAGAGACAAGGTGTACATGTTGTATATGTATACGTCATCCATTTTACTTCCTTGATTTTTGCATATATGACACATGAATAGATGAGTAACTTGCATAGTTCATAAAATCTAAAGCCAACAAATTAGCACAAGAACTAGAAGGCTTGAAAATACTGCAACTCAGTTTGCACATATAAGTGAAGCTCTTATTTATTTCAAGAGATTGACAATGTTCATCATTAAACCATCCCAACATTGGTGAATAAACCTTATTTGAATCAAATTTACATGCTACAACATGCTTAGATAAGCAAACATGCAATGAGTCATTCGACACAGAATCATCACCAAGATTAGAGGTCGTATCAAAATGATTAAACATTGATTCTTTTGCATCAATAGTTAATTCAATGGGTGCTCTCAAAATTGTTGGTATTTCAGTTGTTTGATCACATGGCAAAGTCAAATTATCAATATAATCCTCTAAAATAGGTGGTGTGATCAAAGTAGTGGGTCGCTCAACACATGATGTATTCAAGTTCACTAGGCATGCATCATTCTTATGTAAAAGTGGAAAATCTGTACCTTTGTCATTACCTCTTATAGTCAACTCAGATGATGCAGGCACTCTCGATGGTGATGTGTCACATGGTGGAGATGATGTAGTCCTCGCAACAACGGATGTGGTTGTCATAGTACGCCTAGTAGTTGAATAAACATCTGTATCAACAGTTGGAATGTGCACCGTGCGCTTGTTCTCCTTGTGGGCAACACGTCGTTTTATTTCCTGTTCAGCTTTGCAAGCAAGACGAAACAAATGGTCCATAGGATAACACTCTTCATGAATTAGTATCTCCTGAATATTATGGTTTAATCCTCCCCAAAATCTATCCATAAAATCTTCTTCACTTTCTTCTAAAAATGAGTGCAACAAGGTAGTTTGTAAATCATCATAATATTTTGTTACGGTGTCACTACCTTGTTTTAAATGTTCAGTTTTTTAATCATGCCACAGTATAATAAACATCGGCGAATCTATCTCTCATGACATGTTTTAAATCATCCCAAGTATTAGGTACATAATCAGGGTGTAACCGACAATATTCACTCCACCAAACTAGAGCATAACCAGTGAAAGAACCAATCGCAACCATAACTTTTTTACGTTCATCAAAATTATGGGAAGAAAATATATTATTTATGTCTAACTCCCATTCAATATATAAAGGAGGTCTAAAACGTGATAGAGGCAAAGGTGTCCCGATGTTTCGATGAGATGGTGGCTATCGTTTCTGTGGGAGTCGACCTTGACGATCCGACTACGAACGTGCGAGACGTCGCGCCTTAGCAATCGCTAAACCAACTTCCGAGGGTTATTGACCACGCCGAGCACGATCAACGACCACGAGGGCCTGTTTCCTGCGAGCAAACGAAGAACAAGCAAGAAACTGAGATTGCAATCTGGATATTGCGAATATAAGATGAAAGCTTTATTGATCAAGGTGGGGTTCTGTGGCGCCTTTGTGCGGTCGTTGAACACAAACGAAATGCGCGAAGTTGCAGCTATGGCGAACTTTTAATCTAAACAAAACCCAAGGTCTAAACGGTGCCCTAAGGGCTGTATATATGGAGGAAGAGGGGGAATTTCGTGGCCCTTGGTGGAGGGTCGAAATCAACCCTAACTCTTGTTTCCCCACACATACGGACTCTAAAACAGCCTATACTTAAGTATTTCGAAATTACATGGGCCTGGCCCACTAATAAGGTGACGAGCACCTAGAATAGCCTCGGGACGACATTTATGAAGTAGCATCTTGTATATTTCGTCCAAGGCTTCATGCATCCATTATGGTGGCTTCAAAGTCCTGAAATCATCACTTGTAACTCCGTTCTTGTTCCCCTTATGCATGGCATTATCTCCATGCTTGTTGTTGCTCAATGTCCATCCTTCTCCAAGCTAGGGCCTTCATTTGTAAGCAAAACAAATGTATCCAATTTAGGCAGCATCATATTCTCATGAACATTAGAATCATTACCAAAAAACGAAAGTACCTGATAATTTAATTGGCGTGCGCGAGCTCTAGTAATTGGTCCAGTATATGTAGCAGTAGGGGCTGTGGGTGTAACAATGGTATTGATGTCCTCATCAAAACGGCCATTAAATGGTGGTATAGAAACATGAACCTGATCATGTGCATTTGGATGTTTGTGCACCTCTTGTGACGATTGTGGTATTTGCATAGGTGGTGGCATGTCTCCCGCGATCGACAAAGCCCATGATTTGACTCTGGATCCTGTCATGATTAGTAGAACAAGAAACAAAATCCAAAATAATGTTCCTATAACTACTAGGATGTGGTGATAAAGCGCTCACGAGAAAGCAAATATCAATGTCTTACAAGTTCTTACCATGCGAAAGCGGTGATCGGCAACCAGCGGTGTCAAGTAACTCGAATATTGAGTAAAGCGATTGCCAGGGGAGCGACGTATACGGTGTAGAAATATGTGGAGCTGGGTTGGCTATATATGGTAGCAAAAGATTAGCAATAATCAATTCAAAGATGCAATGTTGAATAAGCGCTCAACGACAGTCTTGTCTTTGGTCCTAGGCTAGACCGGACTAGAGACGCGAGCCTAGAACACTAATGAGGTCACGGCATAGCACAACTAGCATCAATGAAGGATACTAAGTAGCTCTTGACAGCAAGATATAAGTGAAGATCACAAGCGGCGGTGAAGATAATGATGAAAAACAAGCGCCAAGCAGGACATACAACAACTCTCTCTCCAACTTTCCTCTTCAAAAGTTTGAGCCAATTTTCTGATAAATTCTTTCAAAGAATGCTACTAACTCAAGCTTTCCAATGCAAAAGAATCACTCAATTCGAGTTGATATGAGGAGTCAAAGAATTCTAAAACTGGCCTGAAAAATTGGAACAAGCTGTGTTCACGAACTTCAGAGGGCAAAAACACCTATTTAGAAGCCGATTTTGAGGTGTCAAATATTGAACTAGCTTCTGCAACTATTTAGATGCGTCTCTTCTCTAGCTTTAATTTGAGTACTCACGGAGTCAAAACGGACTTCGTATGAGGAAGATACACCTGTTTTACTGAACAGTGCGCAAAACAGATTCCAATCTGAATTCAGGTACAAGATTGATTCTAGATAGATCCGGTTTTTTTCCTCTCTTTTTTTTTCTCACGCTTTTTTTTCTTTTTTCTTTCTCTCCTTTTTTTCTCTGACTTTTTTCTTTTACTTTTTTTTCTCTCTTTTTTTCTCTCTCCCTCTTTCCAAACAAACTAGATAAGATGCAGATTGGATCAAGTGAAGATGTGAACGATCTCAACTATGGTTATGACAATGAACGGTGGGTAGCACGTGGTGGAAATTGATGGATGGATGGTGGTCAACGGAAGGGATAACGATGCAGCGACGGCGTGACTAATGTGAACAGAACTCGAAACTCTAAACGAACTAGACACTAAGACCAGCAACTCGACACGACGATGCAACCGATAATTCAATAATGCAAACAATGAAAAGAAAACTGCAAAGGCTCGGTGGCTTGGACAAAGGATGAATAGATCTAACTTTTTTGTGGCTTTTTCTTGGACAATAGGTAAGAAAATAAATCTAATCTAGGGATAATTGGAAATTCTCACCGAGCAACCTGAAAACCGATACCACTTGATAAAGGCAAAGGTGTCCGTCTTTCGATGAGATGTTGGTTTTCGCTTTGGAGGAAGTCGACTTTGATAGAGGCGAGGTGTCCCGATCTTTTAATGAGGTGATAACTATCGATTTGGTGGAGACGACTTTGACGATCCGACTACAAGCGTGCACGACGTTGCGCCTTAGCAATCGCTAAACCAATCTGCGAGAGGTTATTGACCACATTTGGAGCACGATCAACTGACCACGAAGGTCTATTCCTGCAAGCAATCGAAGAACAAGCAAGAATATGATAAAGCAATCTGAATATTGCGAATATATATGAAGTATTGATAATGGTGGGGATCCGTAAGCGGTCTTAGTCTGGTCGTTGGATACAAACGAAGTACACGAAGTTGCAATGGCTAACTTTTAACTAAACAAATCCCAAGGAAAAAGCTACTAGATGGATCTACTTATATAGGAGCAAGGGGTGGCGGCCAAGGAGGTGGGAGGACGTCCCAAGGCAGCCTAAAACTAACCCTAGGTCGTACAAGGCCAATGGGCCCAAGCGGAGGTGACGTAACACCTTTGGACTTGTAGTTTGACTCGGATTCTGCTGCACCATCAGATTGTTTCGTCTATAACTCAACGCTCCGGACGGATTTTAAGGCGATTCCAATTGGGTTGGAAGATGCACGAAATCTATTTTCCAACAAAAAAAGAATCAACCAATTTGGAGTCCGTATGAAAAAGTTATAGACGTTTTGAGTCAGGTATGTCTGCAGTCCGAATCTGAGTCCGAACGTGAGAGACTTGGACTCTATCTTCTCTTGGGCCAAAAGTGACGTGAGAGAACTTTTGAACAGCAGGTAAACATCTCTTTCTCCCTTATCTTCATATGTGGATTGTACAAATGTCCCATACACCTGCAATTAGACATGGCACAAAAGTTTGTGAAGTATTTTTGTCCTGGATAACATAAATATATTATTGAATAGTTTGCACTAGAAATCACCTGAGAAATATGCATGTATGCAATATTTTTGGTCTCATCCAAGGTAGTCATGTCCTCATCAGTTGTAAGGGAAGAGGACATTTTACGAGAGAATGCCAATCTCAGCGTGTGATGATTGCTACTGAGGATGGTGGGTATGAGTCTGCTAGTGACTATGATGAAGAGACTTTGGCTCTTATTACACATGAAGAACACGGTGGAGATGATTCTGATCCTGAGACGCAATACATGGCTGCTGAAGATGCTGACAGGTATGAATGTTTTGTTGCTCAACGTGTTTTGAGTGTGCAGGTTACACAAGCTGAGCAAAATCAGAGGCATAACTTGTTCCATACAAAGGAGTTGTGAAGGAACGTTCTATTCAGCGTCATCATAGATGGAGGGAGCTGCAACAACTTGGCTAGCATGGATATGGTGGAGAAGCTTTCTCTCACCACAAGACCACATCCACATCCTTACTACATCCAATGGTTCAACAACAGCGGCAAGGTTAAGGTAACACGTCTGTTAGTGTGCATTTTAGTATCTCTACATATGCTGATTATGTTGATTGTGATGTGGTACCTATGCAAGCATGTTCCTTATTACTTGGTAGACCATGGCAATTTGATAAAATTCTGTACACCATGGTAGAAACAATCAGTATACTCTTGTTCACAAGGATAAAATATTACTTTGCTTCCTATGACTCCTGATTCCATTTTGAAAGATGATATTAATAGAGCTAATAAAGCAAAACAGGAGAAAATAAGAGTGAAAATCAGATTGTGGCAAAAGAATTTGAGCAACAAATGAAGCCTAATAATAAACCATCTAATGTTGCTTCTGAAATTAAACTGAAAAGTGCATGTTTATTTGCCACCAAATCTGATATTGATGAGCTAGATTCTAGCAAATCTGTTTGCTATGCTTTTGTGTGCAAAGAGGCATTATTTTCATTCGAGGACGTGCCTTCCTCTTTGCCCCTGTTGTCACTAACATTTTGCAGAGTTCGCCGACGTCTTCCCACAAGGCGTGCCACCGGATTACCACCTATTCGAGGGATTGAGCATCAAATTGACTTAATTCCGGTGCATCGCTACCCAACGCGCACCATACCGTACCAATCCAGAGGAGACGAAGGAGATTATCGTCAAGTACAGGAGCTGCTCGACAAAGGTTATATCGCGAATCTCTTAGTCCTTGTGCTGTTCCTATTATACTAGTGCCTAAAAAGGATGGTACGTCGGCGTATGTGTGTTGATTGTAGAGGCATTAATAATATTACTATTCGTTATCGTCATCCTATTCCTAGGCTAGATGATATGCTTGATGAATTGAGTGGCTCTACAATATTCTCCAAAGTTGATTTGCGTAGTGGATACCATCAAATTCGTATGAAATTGGGAGATGAATGGAAAACAGCATTTAAAACTAAGTTTGGATTATATGAGTGGTTAGTCATGCCTTTTGGGTTAACTAATGCACCTAGTACTTTCATGAGATTAATGAACGAAGTTTTACGTGCTTTCATTGGAAGATTTGTGGTAGTTTACTTTGATGATATACTGATTTATAGCAAATCTTTGGAAGAACATTTGGAACATTTACGTGCTGTTTTTAATGCTCTACGTGATGCACGTTTGTTTGGTAACCTTGGGAAGTGCACCTTTTGCACCGACCGAGTATCTTTTCTTGGCTATGTTGTTACCTCACAGGGAATTGAAGTTGATAAAGCCAAGACTGAAGCTATTGAGAGTTGGCCGCAGCCCAAAACGGTCACACAAGTGAGGAGTTTTCTTGGACTCGCTGGTTTCTATAGGCGTTTTGTGAGAGACTTTAGCACCATTGCTGCACCTCTCAATGAGCTTACAAAGAAGGATGTGCCTTTTGTTTGGGGTACCGCACAGGAAGAAGCCTTCACGGTATTGAAAGATAAGTTGACACATGCTCCTTTACTCCAACTTCCGACTTTAATAAGACTTTTGAGCTTGAATGTGATGCTAGTGGAATTGGATTAGGAGGTGTGTTATTACAAGATGGCAAACCTGTTGCATACTTTTACGAAAAATTGAGTGGGCCTAGTCTGAACTATTCTACTTATGACAAAGAATTATATGCTCTTGTTAGGACTTTAGAGACATGGCAACATTATTTATGGCCCAAAGAATTTGTTATACATTCTGATCATGAATCTTTGAAACATATTAAAAGTCAAGCTAAACTAAATCGTAGACATGCTAAATGGGTTGAATTCATTGAGACTTTCCCTTATGTCATTAAACACAAGAAGGGTAAAGAAAATGTTATTCTTGATGCTTTGTCTCGTCGCTATACTATGCTTTCACAACTTGACTTCAAAATATTTGGTTTGGAGACCATCAAAGATCAATATGTGCATGATGCTGATTTTAAAGATGTAATGCAGAATTGTAAAGAAGGAAGAACATGGAACAAGTTCGTTATTAATGATGGTTTTGTGTTCCGTGCTAACAAGCTATGCATTCCTGCTAGCTCTGTTCGTCTTTTGTTGTTGCAGGAGGCGCATGGAGGAGGATTAATGGGACACTTTGGCGTCAAGAAGACGGAGGATATACTTGCTACACATTTCTTTTGGCCAAAGATGAGACGGGATGTTAAGCGTTTTGTTGCTCGCTGCACTACATGTCAAAAAGCTAAGTCACGACTCAATCCTCATGGTTTATATATGCCTTTGCCTGTGCCTAGTGTTCCTTGGGAGGATATATCTATGGACTTTGTTTTAGGTTTACCTCGAACAAAGAAGGGAGGATAGCATATTTGTTGTCGTGGATAGATTCTCGAAAATGGCACACTTTATACCATGTCATAAAAGCGATGATCTTTGTTAATGTTGCTGATTTGTTCTTTCGTGAAATTATTCGCTTGCATGGTGTGCCAAATACTATTGTTTCAGATCGTGATACTAAATTTCTTAGCCACTTTTGGAGATGTTTATGGGCTAAGTTGGGGACTAAACTGCTTTTAGTACTACTTGTCACCCCAAACTGATGGACAAACTGAAGTAGTCAATAGAACATTGTCTACTATGCTTAGGGCTGTTTTGAAGAATAATAAAAAAATGTGGGAAGAATGCTTGCCTCATATTGAATTTGCTTATAATCGTTCATTACATTCTACAACTAAGATGTGCCCTTTTGAAATTTTGTATGGCTTCCTACCTCGTGCACCTATTAATTTGTTGCCTCTTCCATCTTCGGAGAAGGTTAATTTTGATGCTAAAGAACGTGCTGAATTGATTTTAAAAATGCATGAGATAACTAAGGAAAACATTGAGCGTATGAATGCTAAATATAAACTTCTTTGGAGATAAGGGTAGAAAACATGTTGTCTTTGCACTGGAGATCTTGTTTGGTTACATTTGCGTAAGGATAGGTTTCCTAATTTGCGCAAATCAAAGCTAATGCCACGTCTGATGGTCCATTTAAGGTGTTAGAGAAAATAAATGATAATGCATATAAACTTGAGCTGCTGCAGATTTTGGGGTTAGTCCCACTTTTAACATTGCAGATTTGAAGCCTTATTTGGGTGAGGAATATGAGCTTCCGTCGAGGACGACTTCATTTCAAGAAGGGAGGATGATGAGGACATCAATACCATTGTTACACCCACAGCCCTCTGCTACATATCTTGGACCAATTACTAGAGCTCGACGCCAATTAAATTATCGGTACTTTCGTTTCTTGGTAATGATTCTAATGTTCATGAGAATATGATGCTGCCTAAATTGGATACATTTGTTTTGCTTACAAATGAAGGCCCTAGCTTGGAGAAGGATGGACATTGGAGCAAGAACAAGCATGGAGATAATGCCATGCTAAGGGGAACAAGAACGGAGTTACAAGTGATGATTTCAGGACTTTGAAGCCACCATAATGGATGCATGAAGCCTTGGACGAAATATACAAGATGCTACTTCATAAATGTCGCCCCGAGGCTATTCTAGGTGCTGCGTCACCTTATTAGTGGGCCAGGCCCATGTAATTTCGAAATACTTAAGTATAGGCTGTTTTAGAGTCCGTATGTGTGGGGAAACAAGAGTTAGGGTTGATTTGGACCCCTCCACCAAGGGCCACGAAATTCCCCCTCTTCCTCCATATAAACAGCCCTTAGGGCACCGTTTAGACCTTGGGTTTTGTTTAGATTAAAAGTTCGCCATAGCTGCAACTTCCGCGTGCCGTTTGTGTTCAACGACCGGACAAAGGCGCCACAGAACCCCACCTTGATCAATAAAGCTTTCATCTTATATTCGCAATATCCAGATTGCAATCTCAGTTTCTTGCTTGTTCTTCGTTTGCTCGCAGGAAGCAGACCCTCGTGGTCGAGTTGATCGTGCTCGCGTGGTCAATAACATCTCGGAGTTGGTTTAGCGATTGCTAAGGCGCGACGTCCTCGCACGTTCGTAGTCGAATCGTCAAAGTCGACTTCCTCCAAAGCGAAAACCACATCTCATCGAAAGACGGGACACCTTTGCCTCTATCAAGTATGACAATCTTAATGTTTGATGATGCTATGGTTCTTGCTCATAAGCTCTTTGCTTATCTTTCTTTCTTTGCTTAAAAGCTTGATTGGCTCTTTCTCTTTTGAGCTCTTTTCTCATGCAAAACTTCACGAACCAAGATAGCAATTGTGTATGCGATGACAACTTTGTGACACACAAGTTGATGCTAAGATATGCACCACTTTGGTATGGTATGTATGCTATGGAGTATGATCACTAAATATGCACAAGTTACGTTGCCGGCAATACTCAAAGGCTAGTCTCGATGGGTAAGCTACGCAAAATGAGGCAATGTGGGTTATCAATGCAATTGCAATGTATGACAAAGATGTCGCCGGTTACCGAGTCCTTGGCGATGATGAGACCCTTGCGAAGTTGAGTCGTGGTGATGATGAACTCGAACCGCACCTAGATAGCGAAACACAAAAGGATACTGGAAGCCACAACTCAAAATCTCAAGGACCAAAATGTGTCAAAATCGTCATCGGAGGAATCGTGGAAGATTTTGGTGTATATGGGTTTGGAGGATGTGGAGAAATATGGGGTGGTGGTGGTGTCTGCGAATGAAGAAATTCAGTTTGGTCAGGGTTTTACTGGACGTCCGTGAACTTACGGTCGTCCGGACGGCGTCAGACGTCCGGCCTTGTCCGGATGTCCGGAGCCTGGGCGTAAATCGGGCTCGGGGAGAGGAACTGCAAAATTTCCGAGGAAGAAGATGATTGTGAGGTCGAAATCGAGGGGTTTGGAAGATGGAAAAGGGTGGGGAGGGTGGGGAAAGCTAGATCCACTTGTAGCAACACAAATCCCTGGACCAAATCCAACAAAATCTCATCATACTAACAAATCACAAAAAAAAAAATTGGGGCTATTTTTGTGGGGAATTTTCGGAATTAGGACAAAAACAACAAAATCAAGTTAGAAGACACGATGTAGGGGCTCCAAAAACGTGATGAACGTGGCTCATGATACTATATGATGTAGGGCGGAACCCTATGTGGGTGATCTTTCACGTTTGGAGAGAATCCCTACGAGGAACACGAAGAACGAGCGGAAGAACACGAGGAAATCACGGGGAAAACGAGAGAGAGATCACTCAACCGACAAGAAAATGATCACACAAGCGCTAGATCGATGAACACATAGAGTAGCACGAGATTCAAGAACAATAAAGGTAAAGATACAAGAGTAGCCGATCTTCTCCGAGAGGAGGTCTTGATGGGGTCCACCCTAGGAGGGGGTCTTGAATCCGCTTGGGGATCTTCTCCGAAGAGGTCCTGATCTCGAAGGAGAAGTAGCCAAGTGGATGAGCAATGGCTCTCACTGCTGAAATATGAGCAAATCCAAAGCTAACCCTAACTAGGGGTGGAAGGGTCCTATTTATAGTCTTAGTGCGAATGGAAGTCAAAACGAAGGGGTACATGGGCTTCAGCCCGCATCAGGCGTCGGACGTCCGGAAGGCGTCGGACGTCCGGAGGCTCGGGAGGGTCCGGACGTCCGGGCGCGTTCGGATGTCCGTCTATTCTTTTCGCCGTGGGTGTGCCGGCCGTCAAAGCGGGCGGTCGTCCAGGGCTTGAGAGGGTCCGGACGTCCGGAGGCTATCGATCGTCCGTAGATCCGGTTCGGGTGATGGTCGTCCGGACGTCCGGTCGACTCCGGTCGTCCGTAGGTTTGATTCGGTGGCGATGTTCCGGACCTCGGGAGGGCGTCGGACGTCCGTGAGTTTGATTCGGTGAAGTTCGGACGTCCGGGCGTCGGACGTCCGTGTGTTTCGGGAATCGTCGGACGTCCGGAGGGGGTCGGACATCCGTGTTTCAGTAGCTTCATTGCCTTCCTTCTTCCTCTTCGACATACTTGGGGTTCTCGCCGTCTTGGCTCTTGCAAGTAGTGGATCCTTGGTTTGCCTCCATGTATCTGATTACGCATAGAGTTTCGGAATGAGGTAGTAGCCGTGTCTCATGGGTAGAAATAAGAAGTTCGGAGAGGAGCGAGTTCACCTTATCTTCAATAGCCTTAGCTCGGGCTCTTGTCATGGGTCCCGGTGGTGTTGAGGGAGATGAAGGCACGTCCGTGGGGATGAGTGAGGGCTGCTCTGCATCACGGGATGTTGAGCGTTTTGTTGCTCGCTGCACTACATGTCAAAAAGCTAAGTCACGACTCAATCCTCATGGTTTATATATGCCTTTTCCTGTGCCTAGTGTTCCTTGGGAGGATATATCTATGGACTTTGTTTTAGGTTTACCTCGAACAAAGAAGGGAGGATAGCATATTTGTTGTCGTGGATAGATTCTCGAAAATGGCACACTTTATACCATGTCATAAAAGCGATGATCTTGTTAATGTTGCTGATTTGTTCTTTCGTGAAATTATTCGCTTGCATGGTGTGCCAAATACTATTGTTTCAGATCGTGATACTAAATTTCTTACCCACTTTTGGAGATGTTTATGGGCTAAGTTGGGGACTAAACTGCTTTTTAGTACTACTTGTCACCCCAAACTGATGGACAAACTGAAGTAGTCAATAGAACATTGTCTACTATGCTTAGGGCTGTTTTGAAGAATAATAAGAAAATGTGGGAAGAATGCTTGCCTCATATTGAATTTGCTTATAATCATTCATTGCATTCTACTACTAAGATGTGCCCTTTTGAAATTGTGTATGGCTTCCTACCTCGTGCACCTATTGATTTGTTGCCTCTTCCATCTTCGGAGAAGGTTAATTTTGATGCTAAAGAACGTGCTGAATTGATTTTAAAAATGCATGAGATAACTAAGGAAAACATTGAGCGTATGAATGCTAAATATAAACTTCTTTGGAGATAAGGGTAGAAAACGTGTTGTCTTTGCACTGGAGATCTTGTTTGGTTACATTTGCGTAAGGATAGGTTTCTAATTTGCGCAAATCAAAGCTAATGCCACGTGCTGATGGTCCATTTAAGGTGTTAGAGAAAATAAATGATAATGCATATAAACTTGAGCTGCCTGCAGATTTTGGGGTTAGTCCCACTTTTAACATTGCAGATTTGAAGCCTTATTTGGGTGAGGAATATGAGCTTCGTCGAGGACGACTTCATTTCAAGAAGGGAGGATGATGAGGACATCAATACCATTGTTACACCCACAGCCCCTACTGCTACATATCTTGGACCAATTACTAGAGCTCACAAGACGCCAATTAAATTATCAAGTACTTTCGTTTCTTGGTAATGATTCTAATGTTCATGAGAATATGATGCTGCCTAAATTGGATACATTTGTTTTGCTTACAAATGAAGGCCCTAGATTGGAGAAGGATGGACATTGGAGCAAGAACAAGCATGGAGATAATGCCATGCTAAGGAGAACAAGAACGGAGTTACAAGTGATGATTCCAGGACTTTGAAGCCACCCTAATGAGTGCATGAGGCCTTGGACGAAATATACAAGATGCCACTTCATAATATTCGTCCATAGGCTATTCTAGGTGCTGCGTCACCTTATTATTGGGCCAGGCCCATGTAATTTCGAAATACTTAAGTATAGGCTGTTTTAGAGTCCGTATGTGTGGGGAAACAAGAGTTAGGGTTGATTTCGGACCCTCCACCAAGGGCCACGAAATTCCCCTCTTCCTCCATATATACAGCCCTTAGGGCACCGTTTAGAGCTGGGGTTTTGTTTAGATTAAAAGTTCGCCATAGCTGCAACTTCGCGCATTTCGTTTGTGTTCAACGACCGGACAAAGCGTCCACAGAACCCCACCTTGATCAATAAAGCTTTCATCTTATATTCGCAATATCCAGATTGCAATCTCAGTTTCTTGCTTGTTCTTCGTTTGCTCGCAGGAAGCAGGCCCTCGTGGTCGTCGTTGATCGTGCTCGGCGTGGTCAATAACCCTCGGAAGTTGGTTTAGCGATTGCTAAGGCGCGACGTCTCGCACGTTCGTAGTCGGATCGTCAAGGTCGACTCCCACAGAAACGATAGCCACCATCTCATCGAAACATCGGGACACCTTTGCCTCTATCAGACTCCATAAAAGTTTTGGAACTTTGGCATCTTTGCCTAGGGCTTCCACCACATCATCCGCGTAGCCACCACCGACTTCCGCAACCTAACCAATTTTGTTCCATATCACATTAGTGGTTGCTTGAGTAGTGATTCACGTCTCCTAAGGTGTTTCAGCTACTTAGGGACGGTTGCTTCTTCATCAACCACCACCGCCACTTCCGCATAGGCTTGACCAACATACACTTCCACCACCCCCAACTTAACCCAATTTTGTTTGTGTTGAGAGTTGTGTCTCCTAAGGTGTTTCGGCTACTTAGGGACCGTGCTTCCAACTCCGACACCATGTATAGTTCACCACCTTACCCTCCACTTCCGCATTGCGTACTCCAAAACCACCATTGCATTTCCGCAATCACATTGAGCTTCCGCAACCACCACCGCATTCCGCTACCACCATTTCACTTTTGTCCTTGAGATTTTGAATTCGCGGTTTTTCCGTTTCCTAAGGTGTTTCGGCTACTTAGGGACGAGTCTCCATCATCTTGGTATCTACATCAAGAACACCGCCACTCATCATCTCAAAGGACGGTAACCTCGACGACACCATTGTATATTCCCCTTGCAATTGCATTGTTAACCCCTTGCCCATTTTGCGTCACTTGCCTATCGAGACTAGCCATTTGAGTATTGCCGGGCCACGTTACTTGTGCACATTAGTAATCTACACCATCCATTGCATACATACTATATCATATCGGTATCATATCATCCATTGTGTCACAATATCGTTCCCGCATATACACAATAGCTATCTTGGTTTGTGCATTGTGCAGAAGTGGCCATACAAAAAAAAATTAGAATAAGATTTTAAGCAAAAGAGAAAGAGCAAAGAGCTTGTAAGCAATAGCCATAGCATCAAAATATATCATATGGTATCATACTTGATCATCTTGGATCATTGTGTGAGAAACACCGGGAACCATACATATATAGCATACTTGGGATAGAAAGTTTATCCATTTTGCATCTTGTAGGTTGTGCACAAGTGTCGTATCCGCCTATTGAGCAATCGTGCTAGCGTCTCTCTTGAGTTGTGCAACACGAGCGTTTTCCCTGGATTCCACATTTTGAGCTCATTCCTTGGTTGCACGGCCCCATTTATCTATCCGTGTGTGCGTTTCCGTGTGCCATTCATTGCTATCGGTCTACTTGTTTCACTTGCGAATTTGTGAATCTGTTTCAACATTATTGACTCTTGCTAACATTTTGCATAAAAATCTTGTGCCACTATCCTCACCGAGCTCTACCATAAGCTTTACTTGAGTGAACAAGTCCGGTACCAATTCCACTATTCTTTCATTCACATTGAGTGAACCGGGATACATCCTCAACTTTGGGAAAAGGTAACTTGGTATTGTTTATCTCATTTCCTACTCACCTCTACTCGAGTCTTGTGATGGATAGCCAAGGCATTTCACCCTCGGTCTACAACAACAACGACGAGTTCGATGCCACGAACAACAACTCCGACGCCAAGATGCAAGCTCAAATGGAGGAGATCAAAGCCCTCATCAAGTCCTACAAGCAATCTTCCTCATCTTTGAGAAGACGCTCAAGAGCACATGCTTCCGAGCTACCATCCCCGGCAAGATCACATCGGCATCGACACCATAACCACCAAGAACGTGAAGGTCATGAGCTCAACATCAACTACCGCTCAACGACTTCACCATCTCCCTTGGCATCTTCGCCAAGCGACTTCAAGGGATCTTCGCCTACGGACATACGTCATCTTCGCCAACAATGATGAGGACATCAATACCATTGTTACACCCACAGCCCGTGCTGCTATACATACTGGACCAATTACTAGAGCTCGCGCACGCCAACTAAATTACCAGGTACCTTCGTTTCTTGGTAATGATTCTAATGTTCATGAGAATATGATGCTGCCTAAATTGGATACATTTGTTTTGCTTACAAATGAAGGGCCTAGCTTGGAGAAGGATGAACATTGGAGCAAGAACAAGCATGGAGATGATGGCATGCGCAAGGGGAACAAGAACGAAGTTACAAGTGATGATTTCAGGGCTTTGAAGCCACCATAACGGGTGCATGAAGCCTTGGACGAAATATACAAGATGCCACTTCATAAATTTCATCCAGAGGCTATTCTAGGTGCTGCGTCACCTTATTATTGGGCCAGGCTCATGTAATTTCGAAATACATAAGTATAGGCTATTTTTAGAGCCCGTATGTGTGGGGAAACCAGAGATAGGGTTGTTTTCGGACCCCCTCCACCAAGGGCCACGAAATTCCCCCCTCTTCCTCCATATATACAGCCCTTAGGGCACCGTTTAGACTTTGGGTTTTGTTTAGATTAAAGTTCGCCATAGCTGCAACTTCGCGTACTTCGTTTGTATTCAACGACCAGACAAAGGCGTCACAGAACCCCACCTTGATCAATAAAGCTTTCATCTTATATTCGCAATATCCAGATTGCAATCTCAGTTTCTTGCTTGTTCTTCGTTTGCTCGCAGAAGCAGACCCTCGTGGTCGTTGATCGTGCTCGGCGTGGTCAATAACCTCTCGGAGTTGGTTTAGCGATTGCTATATGCGACGCCCTCCTCGACGTTCGTAGTCGGATTGTCAAAGTAGATTTCCACCAAAGCGATATCCATCATCTCATCGAAAGACGGGACACCTTTGCCTCTATCAAGTGGTATCAGATTTCCGAGGTTGCTCGGTGAGATTTTACGATTATTCGTAGTTTAGATCGAGTCTGTTCTTCATACCTACGATCATGAAAAAGCCACAAAAAATTAGGGTTAGTTCATCATATCCGAACCAATCTGAGCCTTTGCATAATCTTTTTAGGGTTTTGCTTTGTTGAATTTGCGGTTGCATCGTCGTGTCTAGTTGCTGGTCTTAGCGTCTAGTCTTTTAGAGTTTCGAGTTCTGGTCATAAGTTGTCTCGCCGCCACCGCACCATCGTCATCGCCCCTGCCACCTACCACCGCCGCTCCGAATCCGTACCCATATACCACCACCGATTCATATCCATATACTACCACTGCTACCACCACCGCTGCCATATACCACCACCGCTGCCATATACCACCACCATATATCCACCACCAATCCGAGTTCCTTGCATATTAGGTTAACTTTCGAGATCCATCTATTTCCAGATTTGTGTTTTCCTTGTCTGAGTAGGTTTCGGATTCCAGCAATCTTTTGCTGTTCGTAGAAGAGGTTGGTTTCCAAAAAAAAGGAGTCCGGAAACCACCCTCGAAAAAAAAATATTGGTCGAAAAAATTTCGTGCCCATCCTGTCAGTTTGACCTAGGAAGAGTTTTGAGACACTCGCCATTATAGTGATTTTTCGCAAGAAAAAGGAGCGAAAAAAAACAGAGCGCAAAAAAAAAGAGTGAAAAAAAAATTCCAGAGTGTGCTTCTCCCTTGTTTACGTGCAGCGCCGTGATTTTGTTCGTGTTCTAGGCTCGCGTCTCTAGCACGGTCTAGCCTAGGACCAACACAGTACCGTCGTTGAGCGTTCATTCAACTTTGCATCTCTGAATTGATTATTGCTGATCCTTTTTGCTACCATATTATAAGCCTTCCCAGCTCCACATACATCTACGTCGTGCGTTTGACTCTCCCTGGTAATCGCTCTATCCAAGCTTTGAGAGTTTTGACTACAACGGTTGCCGATCACCGCCTGCTGCTGGGTAAGAACTGGTAAGAATTTGAGTTTTGCTTGAGGGATTTGTGACACCCCACCACCACCATATTCCAGTAGGCTGTAGGATCATATTCTTGTCTGTTTCTATTGCTGCTAACTATGGCAGGAATACAAGTCAACGAGATTGACTGGGAGAACATGACGAACAAAGAGCTTCATGATAAGTTTCAGCAAATGATGGGTCAACAGGTGGAAGACGTGATGGCCAGCTTTGGAAAGGCAATGGAGAAGATGGATGACATTGAGAAGTCAATTGACACCAAGTTGGACGCCAAGTTTGATTAATTACTCAAACGCCTCCCACAACCAGTTCTACGCCGCGATACAGTAGGGCGAGCACAACGTGTTCCTATTGAGCCAGGACAAAATTCGGGTGCCGCTGCTACTGCTGTTGGTGCTTCAGTAGCTCCTGCCACTACGCAGAGATGGAGGACTATTACGAGGATGAGGTTGATCAAAATCAGAACTACGTGCAGCCACCAGCACCACCACCAGCAGGTCGACCTCGGTATATCTTCATAACGGTAGGCCTGCACCACCACCTCAGTGCGAGATCATGACCATCTCCTAAACTGAAATTGAATATTCCACCGTTTGAGGGTAGATATGTTCTGATATATATCTTACTTGGGAGTTAGAAACTGAACAACGATTTACATGTTTACAATACCCTGAGGAGAGACGTGTTCCTGCTGCTGTTTGTGCTTTCACTAGCTTTGCATGTGTTTGGTGGTCTGAACATTGTAGATTATATCCTGTTGCAGCTACTTGGGCTGCTTTGAAAACTGCTATGCGTACTCGTTGGGTTCCACCATATTATCAACGTGAATTACTTCAAAAATTGCAGCGCTTGAGACAAGGAAAAAATTATGTAGAAGAATATTATCAGGAATTACAAACTGGCATGATTAGATGTGGTATTGTTGAGGAGAATGAAGCTATGCTTGCACGTTTTATGGGTGGATTAAATAAAGAGATTCAGACCATTCTAGAGTGTAAGGAGTATACTAATATCACTCGTTTATTCCATCTTGCTTGTAAAGCTGAACGTGAAGTGCAGGATCGACAAGCATTGGCGCGAACTAACTTTTCTGCAGGTCGACCTTCATCATGGACACCACGTGCATCATCTACTTCCACTGCACCATCACCTCCTTTAGGTGCCACCTCCAACCGTGATACAAGAAAGCAGGCACAACCACCACTATCTGCCAAGAGCACACCTGCCGGGCCTGCGCAAAGCTCTTCTTCTTCCATGGCGTCAACAGAGCACACAAGTGATATTATTTGTCGTTGTTGTAAGGGAAGAGGACATTATGCGAGAGAATGCAAATCTCAGCGTGTGATGATTGCTACTGAGGATGGTGGGTATGAGTCCGCTAGTGACTATGATGAGGAGACTGTGGCTCTTATTACACGTGAAGAACACGGTGGAGATGATTCTGATCATGAGACGCAATACATGGCTCCTGAAGACGCTGACAGGTATGAATGTTTAGTTGCTCAACGTGTTTTGAGTGTGTAGGTCACACAAGCTGAGCAAAATCAGAGGCACAATTTGTTCCATACAAAGGGAGTTGTGAAGGAACGTTCTGTGCGCGTCATCATAGATGGAGGGAGCTGCAACAACTTGGCTAGCATGGAGATGGTGGAGAAGCTATCTCTCACCACAAGACCACATCCACATCCTGATGAGGACATCAATACCATTGTTACACCCACAGCCCCTGCTGCTATACATACTGGACCAATTACTAGAGCTCGCGCACGCCAACTAAATTACCAGGTACTTCTGTTTCTTGGTAATGATTCTAATGTTTATGAGAATATGATGCTGCCTAAATTGGATACATTTGTTTTGCTTACAAATGAAGGGCCTAGCTTGGAGAAGGATGAACATTGGAGCAAGAACAAGCATGGAGATGATGGCATGCGCAAGGGGAACAAGAACGGAGTTACAAGTGATGATTTCAGGGCTTTGAGGCCACCATAACGGGTGCATGAAGCCTTGGACGAAATATACAAGATGCCACTTCATAAATTTCGTCCAGAGACTATTCTAGGTGCTGCGTCACCTTATTATTGGGCCAGGCCCATGTAATTTCGAAATTCATAAGTATAGGCCATTTTTAGAGTCCGTATGTGTGGGGAAACAAGAGATAGGGTTGATTTCGGACCCCTCGAACAAGGGCCACGAAATTCCCCCCTCTTCCTCCATATATACAGCCCTTAGGGCACCGTTTAGACTTTGGGTTTTGTTTAGATTAAAGTTCGCCATAGCTGCAACTCACAGCGTGCCGTTTGTGTTCAACGACACGAAAAGGCGTCACAGAACCCAACCTTGATCAATAAAGCTTTCATCTTATATTCGCAATATCCAGATTGCAATCTCAGTTTCTTTCTTGTTCTTCGTTTGCTCGCAGGAAACAGACCCTCGTGGTCAGGTTGATCGTGCTCCGGCGTGGTCAATAACTGATAGAGGCGAGGGTGTCCAGATCTTTCGATGAGATGATAACTATCGATTTGGTGGAGACGACTTTGACGATCCGACTACAAACGTGCACGACGTTGCGCCTTAGCAATCGCTAAACCAATCTCCCGAGGTTCTTGGCGATGCTGGGAAGCACGATCACCGACCACGAAGGTCTATTCCTGCACGCAATCGAAGAACAAGCAAGAATATGATAATGCAATCTGAATATTGCGAATATATATGAAGTATTGATAAACGTGGGGATCCGTAAGCGGTCTTGGCCTGGTCGTTGGACACAAACGAAGTACACGAAGTTGCAATGGCTAACTTTTAACTAAACAAATCCCAAGGAAAAAGCTACTAGATAAATCTACTTATATAGGAGCAAGGGGTGGCGGCCAAGGAGGTGGTAGGATGTCCCAAGGCAGCCTAAAACTAACCCTAGGTCGTACAAGGCCAATGGGCCCAAGCGAAGGTGACGTAACACCTTTGGACTTGTAGTTTGACTCGGATTCTGCTACAGCATAGCTTTAGACTTAGCTTTGCGACATGTATAGCATCAGTTGGTAAAGCGTGAGACGTCGCGGAACATCTTGGGCCAAAAGTAGTTGTTGGAGAGCGTGGCGAATGTCTTGTCGCGTCCAAAGTGTCCCATGAGTCCGCCTCCATGAGCCTCTTGCAAAAGGAGCAAACGAAGAGAAGACTCGGGAATGCAAAGTTTGTTAGCTCTCATAAGATAACCATCCTTGATGTAATATTGTTCCCAAGATGTATGCGTCAAACACTTAGCATAAGGAGAAGCAAAAGATGGATCATGCTCATACAAGTCTTTTATATGCTCAAAACCAATAACATTCAACTCAAGTTTAGTGACAAGCATGCATATGCGTGAAAGCGCGTCGGCAACTACATTTTCTTTAGCCTTAATGTACTTGATCACATAAGGAAAAGATTCAATAAATTCACTCCATTTGGCATGACGCTTGTTCAACTTAGTTTGTCCTTTTAAGTACTTAAGCATTTCATGATTGGTATGGATGACAAACTCATGAGGTCTAAGATAATGTTCCCAAACATGTAGCACACGCACTAAAGCATATAATTATTTGTCATAGATGGGATAATTAAGTTGAGCACCGGAGAGTTTTTCACTAAAATAAGCAATGGCTCGTTTTTCTTGCATCAAAACTCCGCCAATTCCGGTACCACTTGCATCACAATGAACCTCAAAAGTTTTGTCGAAATTAGGCAAAGCAAGAATCGGAGCATGAGTAAGCAAAGACTTGAGTTCATCAAAAGCGGTTGATTGCAAAGTTCCCCAAATAAAGGGAGTATTCTTCTTACTCAAGGCATGCAAAGGAGCGGCAATTGTGCTAAAATCTTTCACAAAGCGACGATAAAACCCGCAAGACCAATAAAACTACGCACTTGTTGCAAATTGGTTGGTTGGGGCCAATTTTTAATTGCTTGAATTTTAGATTCATCAACATGGACACCCTTTGAGGATACTACAAAACCCAAGAAAACCACTTTGTCAACTCCAAAAGTGCATTTTCTCAAGTTTGCATAAAGACTTTCCTTGCGAAGAGTTTGCAACACAGATTTTACATGATTGATGTGCTCTTTCATGGTTTTGCTAAACACAAGAATATCGTCGAAGTAAACCACAACAAAGACTCCAATATAAGAACGAAGCACATGATGCATAAGACGCACAAAAGTACCGGGAGCTTCCGAAAGACCCATAGGCATCACTAACCATTCATATAAACCAAATTTGGTTTTGAAAGCAGTTTTCCATTCATCACCCTCTTGTATGCGGATTTGATAATAGCCACTTTTACGGTCAATTTTTGAGAAAAAGTTGGCTCCACTAAGTTCATCAAGCATATCATCTAAGCGAGGAATGGGATGCCTATAGCGGACGGTGATCGCATTGATAGGTCTACAATCGGAACACAAGCGGAAACTTCCATCGGGCTTAGGCACAAGTATAACGGGAACGGCACAAGGGCTTAGGCTTTCACGTACATGACCGTTGTCGATTAGTTGTTGTACTTGCCATTGAATCTCCTTGGTTTCTTCGGGATTGACTCGGTATGGAGCTTTGTTTGGTAGAGGCGCTCCGGGGATGAGGTCGATTCGATGCTCAATGCCTCGAAGAGGAGGTAGACCCGGAGGTAGCTCATCGGGATAAAACATCTTGAAATTCCTGCAAAAGAGATTGAAACACCAAAGGTAGCTCGTGAATGGTGTTAGTTTTTGGTTCTCCATCCTTGCATACAAGGACAAAGTGCATCACACTCGATGGGTTCTCACACACTTCTCTCATCTCACTTTTGGTGGCAAATAGAATGAGGTTTTTCTCTCTAGGCGAAGAGTCGCTCAAATTTGGCTTGTGGCTCTCACTCACTTTTGGTTGGATCACTTTCTCACTCTTGTTTCTATGATTGGTGGCTTGTTTGTCGGCTATCACTTGACTAGGAGACTTAGGTCGTAGCACATATTCTTTCCCTTTCATCTTGAAGCTATAGTGATTGGTACGCCCATTGTGTATGACACCACGGTCGAATTGCCATGGTCGACCGAGAAGTAGGTGACAAACGGTCATTGGGACCACATCACACTCCAAAGTGTCTTCGTATGCACCAATTTTGAAAGAGACTAGGACCGTATGCTCAACTCGTATAGTGCCGGAGTCACTTAGCCATTGAACCTTGTAGGGATGCGGGTGCTTCCTCTTTACCAATTGGAGCTTGGAGCATAGTTCTTCACTTGCCAGGTCGTGGCAACTACCTCCATCGATGATGACCTTGATGGACCGTCCATTGATGCCGGCTTTTGTGTGGAAGATGTGGCATCGTTGGTCTTCTTCTTGTTGATGTTGAAGAATCAAGACCTTGGAGACAACGAGAGCGGGGCTCGAATCCTCATCACAAAAGACTTGATCATCTTCATCTTCGTTCACTCGCCGGTGCATGGCCACTTGCTCAAGAGCTTCCATCTCCTCTTCACTCATGGAGTCATATGTGCCATCGTCGTTGAGGATCATGGTGCGCTTGTTGGTGCATTCGTATGACTTGTGGCCTCGGCCGCCGCAAGTGAAACACTTGAAGGAGCTTGTCTTGATGGTCTCATCGGTCGGAGTAGAGGATGAAGCACGCGGCTTGAGGTTGCTTGTAGTAGGAGGAGGACGACTTGAACTTGTCGAAGTCTTCTTGTAACTTGACTTGTCGTCGTTTCTTGAAGAAATGATGAGGACATCAATACCATTGTTACACCCACAGCCCCTGCTGCTATACATACTGGACCAATTACTAGAGCTCGCGCACGCCAATTGAATTATCAGGTACTTTCGTTTCTTGGTAACGATTCCAATGTTCATGAGAATATGATGCTGCCTAAATTGGATACATTTGTTTTGCTTACAAATGAAGGGCCTACCATGGACAAGAAAGATGAACCTTGGAGCAAGTTCAAGCATGGAGATGTTGGCATGCATAAGCGAACAAGAACGGAGTTACAAGTGATGATTCCAGGACTTTGAAGCCACCCTAATGAGTGCATGAGGCCTTGGACGAAATATACAAGATGCCACTTCATAATATTCGTCCATAGGCTATTCTAGTTGCTGCGTCACCTTATTATTGGGCCAGGCCCATGTAATTTCGAAATACTTAAGTATAGGCTGTTTTTATAGTCCGTATGTGTGGGGAAACAAGAGTTAGGGTTGATTTTGGACCCCTCCACCAAGGGCCACGAAATTCCCCCCCTCTTCCTCCATATATACAGCCCTTAGGGCACCGTTTAGACCTTGGGTTTTGTTTAGATTAAAAGTTCGCCATAGCTGCAACTTCGCATTTCGTTTGTGTTCAACGACGGACAAAGCGCCACAGAACCCCACCTTGATCAATAAAGCTTTCATCTTATATTCGCAATATCCAGATTGCAATCTCAGTTTCTTGCTTGTTCTTCGTTTGCTCGCAGGAAACAGACCCTCATGGTCAGGTTGATCGTGCTTCGGCGTGGTCAATAACCTCTCGGAGTTGGTTTAGCGATTGCTAAGGCGCGACGTCCTCGCACGTTCGTAGTCGGATCGTCAAAGTCGACTTCCTCCAAAGCGAAAACCAACATCTCATCGAAAGGCGGGACACCTTAGCCTCTATCAAGAAAGCTTGGTTGATGTAGATGTTGGAGGAGTCGTTGAAGCTTGGTTGTTGGAGAAGCCGTAGGTCTTGGATGAGTACTTGGCGTACTTGAAGTCATCTTGCACTTGGCGTTCCGCCTTTGTAGCTTGATGCACGAGCTCAATGAGGGTTGAGTTTGGTTGGAAGTCAGCGATCTTCTTGATGGGATGATTGAGTCCATTCAAGAAACTTGCCATAGTTTGCTCATCATCTTCCTTGACATTGGCTCGAATCATGGCTATCTCCATTTCCTTGTAATATTCTTCAACACTCTTTGTTCCTTGCTTGAGTAGTTGGAGTTTCTTGAAGAGGTCGCGGTTGTAGTAGGTTGTCACAAAACGTGCTCGCATGACATCCTTCATTTGAGCCCAAGTGGTGATTGGAGGTTCACCTCTTGCTTGTCGTCGCTCAATGATTTGTTCCCACCATATGAGCACATAGTCTTGGAACTCAAGTGATGCCATAGCGATTTTCTTCGCTTCATCGTAGTTGTGCAAGCGGAAGATTTTGTCAACCTTCAATGCCCATGAGAGGTAGTCTTCGGGGTCATTGCTTCCAGACTTGGGCATGGTGAATTTTAGCTTGCCGTAGTGTTGCTCCTCATTGTGTTGTTGGCGATGTTGATGATGACGTCCTTGACGTGGATTGTACTCGTCTTCATGTAGCTCTTGGCGCGGAGGAAGACCATGATCAACTTGCCCTTGTTGAACTTGAGGTTGGGGTGGAGCTTGACGAGCTTGTGAAGGGGCTTGAGGAACTTGATGTTGTACATGAGGTTGGTAGTTCCTCTCTTGGATTTCTTCTCGAAGGGCTTCCTCTTGATTGCGCCGTTCGCGATTGCGGTTGGCGAAGGCTCTACTTGATTCTTGAAGGGCACGTTGCGCCTCAAGAGCTTGCGCTTCACGTTGTTGTTGTTGAGACATTGAGCCTTGGCGTCTTGTTCGTCTTGGTGTAGACGCGCTCGTTCTTCCTCTTGTTGGCGACGAAGACGTTGTCGTTCTTGAGCTTGAGCAAAAGCCTCTTGGTTTGATTGAGGACGAGGAACTTGTTCATCAACTTGCTCTTGTGAATGCTTGTCATGTAGCGGGTTGCGAGATGCATGACGGTCTTGACGAGCGGCACGCCGAAGAGTGTTCGAAGTAGGTGTACTTGAGTCGTAGAAGGTGTCGTCGGAGTGTCGACTCGAGCGGCTCCGTCTTGATGATGAAGAAGTTGAATGATGTCGGTTTCTCATCAAAGCGCTGATCTCGTCCATTCTTGCATCATTTTCTTGCTTGTGAGCGTCGAACTTGTTGTCGAAGTAGTCCCTTGTACGTTGCTCGGAGAGTCGCGAGTTGGTTGCGAGGTTGTCGATGCGGTCGCTCATTGCTTGTTGTTCTTGGTGCAACGCTCGTTGTGCACCAAAGAGGTGGCTCTTGGTAACGTATGATGACATGTCGTCGTCTTGCTCGATGAAGAGTGGGTTGGTAGAGGTACTTGGCCTATCCATCATTCCAAGCAAAATGTGAGTGGTAGAACGGAAAAGAACTTATACCGATGTACCTTTGACCGATGTTGAAGATGAATCAAGTTCACTCAAATGCGGACAATGAAATAGCACTCTTGGTACCGATTCTTGTCGGTTCTCACACCTACACAAATAAAAGCTTATGGTGGAGCTCGGTTAGGATGGTGGCAAAAAAATTGATGCAATTGTAAGTGAGACTCAATAATGTTGGAAATGATTCACAAATTTGCAAATGCAACAAGTAGACCAATAGCAAGATATGGTACACGGAAACACACATGCAAATAGATAATATGGGGTTATGCAACCAAGGATGAGCCAAAATGTGGAATTCACCAAGATGCTCTTGTTGCACAACACTAGAGAGACGCTAGCACGATTGCACAATAGGCGGATACGAACTTGTGCACAACCTACTAAGCAAAAATGCAACGACTTCTATCCCAAGTATGCTATATGTATGGTGTTTCGATGTGTTGATCCAAGATGATCAAGTATGACAATCTTAATGTTTTATGATGCTATGGTTCTTGCTCATAAGCTCTTTGCTTATCTTTCTCTCTTTGCTTAAAAGCTTGATTGGCTCTTTCTCTTTTGAGCTCTTTTCTCATGCAAAACTTCACGAACCAAGATAGCAATTATGTATGCGATGACAACTTTGTGACACACAAGTTGATGCTAAGATATGCACCACTTTGGTATGGTATGTATGCTATGGAGTATGATCACTAATGTGCACAAGTCACGTTGCCGGCAATACTCAATGGCTAGTCTTGATGGGTAAGCAACGCAAAAGATGGGCTATGATGGTTATCAATGCAATTGCAAGTAATGACAAAGATGTCGACGATGTTACCGTCCTTGGCGAAGATAAGCGGTGGTGATGTTGATGTTGAACCGTACCTAGATAGCCGAAACACAAAAGGATACGGAAACCCCAACTCAAATTCTCAAAGCAAAATTTGGCAACATTGTCAGAATTGGTAGTGGGAAAGGCATGGTGGTGTTATGCGGAAGTGGTGGAGGTAAGTGGAAGTGTATGTGGGCACGGGACAAAATTTGGCGAAAGTTAGGCGGTGAACGGGGTGGTGGATGGGGATTGATGCTACCAGGAGCCGGATTTCCGGGCTGGAAGCCGGATGTCCGGGGCGCCGGATGTCCGGGCTGGTCGGGCCGGATGTCCGGGGTGCCGGATGTCCGGGCTGTTCGGGCCGGATGTCCGGGCTCGATGAACACCGCGTGGAGAGGTCGAATCCGGTCAAAATTTTGGCGATTTCGTGGATGGAAATTGTGGAAAAGATGGGGGAATGCTAGATCTACCTACAACACACGAAATCCGCGGATCAAATCCAACAAAACTTCATCACACTAACAAATCACAAAAAAAAATTTGGGGCTATTTTTGTGGGGAATTTTCGGAATTAGGACAAAAACAACAAAATCAAGCTAGAACAAGAGGGGTAGGGGCTCCAAAAACGTGATCAACGTGGCTCATGATACCATAGATGATGTAGGGCGGAACCCTGCGTGGACGATCTTTCACGTTGGAGCAGATCCTACGGGGGAATCACGAAGAACACGCGGAAGAACAAGAGGGAAACACGGAGGAAACGAGAGAGAAATCACTAAACCAACAAGAGATCAATCACACAAATGCTAGATCACCGATCACATAAAGTGGCATGAGATTCAAAGTCAACAAAGGAAAGATACAAACGGTAGCCATTCTTCTCCGTGAGGAGGCCTTGATGGGGTCCACCCTAGAAGGGGGTCTTGAATCCGCTTGGGGGATCTTCTCCGTAGAGGTCCTGATCTCCGAGGAGAAGTAGCCAAGTGGATGAGCAAAGGCTCTCACACAAGAATATGAGCTAATCCAATGCTACCCTAGAAAGAGGAAGGGATGAAGTATATATAGTCTCGGGGCGAAGGGGTACATGGGACAAGTCCTCGGATACCTTTGACTTGGTGGGGAGGCCGGATGTCCAAGGCGTCGGCCGGATGTCCGGGGCCATGAGGCGCCGGATGTCCGGGCTAACCGCCGGATGTCCGGCTGGGATGGCGATTCTGCGAATCGAGAGAGGCGCCGGATTCGGGCAGTGCGGATATCCGGCTGAAGCGCCGGATGTCCGGGGCATGGAGGCGGATGTCCAGCCCTATAGAGCTTGGCTGGGCTTGGGCTGTGATGTTGGCGTCTCGAGGGCGGATGTCCGGACCTTGGCGGATGTCCGGGGCCTAGGGGTTGAACTTGTCCGCCTAGTGGTCCTCTTCATCCATGGACTTGGTGGCTTGTCCGTCTTCACGTGCACCCTCGGGAGGTTCCCCTTGACACCTAATCACGCATAGCATATCGGACTTAGGTAGTAGCCATGTCTCGAGTGGATCATATGTGATATCAATAAGGAAGGAAGTCACCTCATTCTCGAGAGCTCTAGCTCTAGCTCGTGTCATGGGTCCTCTTGGCTCTTGATGAGACGGTTGTAGGTCCATGGGGATGATCATGGGATGCTCCGCATCACATCATCATCATGAAGATGCTCCACAAGCGCAAGTGCACAAGTCCCAACAAGCCCTACCTCACGCCAAGTCGACGCTTCATGAGCACAAAAGAAGACCGCGAGACGACCACCACAAAGACGGTGCTACGGCTACATCACCCACTTCGGCATCTTCGCCAAGTGTTCTCAAGGCATCTTCGCCTTTCGACGTACGACATCTTCGCCTACTTCCCACGTGTACACCTACATCGACTTCAACATCAAGGCGACCACCTACGAGCGAGGGCGACACTTCCATCTTCGGAAGCCCCCCAAGGAAGATGGCCGATGTGTCATGTGATCAAACAACTGAAATACCAACAATTTTGAGTGCACCCATTGAATTAACTGTTGATGCAAAAGAATCAATGTTTAATCATTTTGATATGACCTCTAATCTTGGTGATGATTCTGTGTCGAATGACTTATTGCATGTTTGCTTATTTAAGCATGTTGTAGCATGTAAACTTGATGCAAGTAAGGTTTATTCACCAATGTTGGGATGGTTTAATGATGAACATTGTCAATCTTTTGCAATGAATAAGAGCTTCACTTATATGTGCAAACTGAGTTGTAATATTTTCATGCCTTCTACTTCTTGTGATAATGTTTTGGCTTTAGATTTTATGAACTATGCAAGTTACTCATCTATTCATGTGTCATATGTGCAAAAATCAAGGGAAGTAAAAATGGATGACATATACATATACAACATGTACACCTTGTCTCTTTTGTTAGCCATATTTCAGACTAAGCAACGCCGAGGATGATGAGGACATCAATACCATTGTTACACCCACAACCCCTGCTGCTATACATACTGGACCAATTACTAGAGCTCGCGCACGCCAATTGAATTATCAGGTACTTTCGTTTCTTGGTAACGATTCCAATGTTCATGAGAATATGATGCTGCCTAAATTGGATACATTTGTTTTGCTTACAAATGAAGGGCCTACCATGGACAAGAAAGATGAACCTTGGAGCAAGTTCAAGCATGGAGATGTTGGCATGCGCAAGGGGAACAAGAACGGAGTTACAAGTGATGATTCCAGGACTTTGAAGCAACCCTAATGACTGCATGAGGCCTTGGACGAAATATACAAGATGCCACTTCATAATATTCGTCCATAGGCTATTCTAGGTGCCGCGTCACCTTATTATTGGGCCAGGCCCATGAAATTTCGAAATACTTAAATATAGGCTGTTTTTAGAGTCCGTATGTGTTGGGAAACAAGATTTAGGGTTGATTTGGTTATTGGCATGGTTGTGCCAAATACTATTGTCAGATCGTGATACTAAATTTCTTACCCACTTTTGGAGATGTTTATGGGCTAAGTTGGGGACTAAACTGCTTTTTAGTACTACTTGTCACCCCCAAAGCGATGGACAAACTAAGTAGTCAATAGAACATTGTCTACTATGCTTAGGGCTGTTTTTGAAGAATAATAAGAAAATGGGAAAGAATGCCTCATATTGAATTTGCTTATAATCATTCATTGCATTCTACTACTAAGATGTGCCCTTTTGAAATATGTATGGCTTCCTACCTCGTGCACCTATTGATTTGTTGCCTCTTCCATCTTGGAGAAGGTTAATTTTGATGCTAAAGAGCGTACTGAATTGATTTTAAAATGCATGAGATAACTAAGGAAAACATTAGCGTATGAATGCTAAATATAAACTTCTTTGGAGATAAGGGTAGAAAGCGTGTTGTCTTTGCACTGGAGATCTTGTTTGGTTACATTGCGTAGGATAGGTTTCCTAATTTACGCAAATCAAAGCTAATACCCGTCTTGATGGTCCATTTAAGGTGTTAGAAAAATAAATGATAATGCATATAAACTTGGCTGCTGCAGATTTTGGGGTTAGTCCCTTTTAACATTACAGATTTGAAGCCTTATTTGGGTGAGAATATGAGCTTCCGTGGGGCGACTTCATTTCAAGAAGGGAGGATGATGAGGACATCAATACCATTGTTACCCACAGCCCCTACTGCTACATATCTGGACCAATTACTAGAGCTACATGCGCCAATTAAATTATCAAGTTTTCGTTTCTTGGTAATGATTCTAATGTTCATGAGAATATGATGCTGCCTAAATTGGATACATTTGTTTTGCTTACAAATGAAGGCCCTAGATTGGAGAAGGATGGACATTGGAGCAAGAACAAGCATGGAGATAATGCCATATGAGAGAACAAACGGAGTTACAAGTGATGATTCAGGACTTTGAAGCCACCTAATGAGTGCATGAGGGCCTTGGACAAATAATAGATACCACTGCATAAATAGTCCATAGGCTATTCTAGGTGCTGCGTCACCTTATTGAGCCAGGCCCATGTAATTTCGAAATACTTAAGTATAGGCTGTTTTTAGAGTCCGTATGTGGAAACAAGAGTTAGGGTTGATTTGGACCCTCCACCAAGCCACGAAATTCCCCTCTTCCTCCATATATACAGCCCTTAGGGCACCGTTTAGAGCTGGGGTTTTGTTTAGATTAAAGTTACGCCATAGCTGCAACTTGGCGTGCTTCGTTTGTGTTCAACGACCGGACAAAGCGTCGAACCCCACCTTGATCAATAAAGCTTTCATCTTATAGCGTATCAGATTGCAATCTCAGTTTCTTGCTTTTCTTCGTTTGCTGCGGAAGCAGGCCCTCGTAGGTCGGGTTGATGTGCTCGGCGTGGTCAATAACCCTCGGAAGTTGGTTTAGCGATTGCTAAAGGCTGACGTCTCGCCGTTTCGTGATCGGATCGTCAAGTGACTCCCACGAAGCGATAGCCACCATCTCATGAAACAGGGACACCTTTGCCTCTATCGGACTCCATAAAGTTTTGGAACTTTGGCATCTTTGCCTAGGGCTACCACATCATCGGCGTAGCCACCACGACTTCCGCAACCTAACAATTTTGTTCCATATCACATTGGTAGTTTGTGGTAGTGATTCACGTCTCTAAGGTGTTTGACTACTTAGGGACGGTTGTTTATCAACCACCACCGCCTTCCGCATAAAGCTTGACCAACATACACTTCCACCACTAACAACAATTTTGTTTGTGTTGAGAGTTGTGTCTCTAAGGTGTTTGACTACTTAGGGCCGTGCTTCAACTCCGCACACCATATAGTTCACCACCTTACCCTCCACTTCCGCATTAAATATCCACCATTGCATTTCACTTAATCACATTGAGCTTCATAACCACCACGCATTCCGCTACCACCATTTCACTTTTGTCCTTGAGATTTTGGTTAGCGGTTTCCGTTTCCTAAGGTGTTTGGCTACTTAGGGTCTCCATCATCTTGGTATCTACATCAAGAACAACCACTCATCATCTCAAAGGCGGTAACTCAACGACACCATTGTATATTCCCCTTACAATTGCATTGTTAACCCTTGCCCATTTCGTCCGCCCTATCGAGACTAGCCATTTGAGTATTGCGACCACGTTACTTGTGCACATTAGTAATCTACACCATCCATTGCATACATACTATATCATATCGGTATCATATCATCCATTGTGTCACAATATCGTTCCATATACACAGCTATATCTTGGTTTGTGCATTGTGCAAAGTGGCCATAAAAAAAATTAGAATAAGATTTTAAGCAAAGAGAGAGCAAAGAGCTTGTAAGCAATAGCATAAAATATATCATGGTATCATACTTGATCATCTTGGATCATTGTGTAGAAACACGAACCATACATATATAGCATACTTGGGATAGAAAGTTTATCCATTTTGCATCTTGTAGGTTGTGCACAAGTGTAAATATCCGCCTATTGAGCAATCGTGCTAGCGTCTCTCTTGAGTTGTGCAACACGGCGTTTTCCACTGATTCCACATTTGAGCTCATTCCTTGGTTGCACGGCCATTTATCTATCCGGTGTAATGCGTTTCGTGTGCCATTCATTGCTATCGGTCTACTTGTTTCACTTGCGAATTTGTGAATCTGTTTCAACATTATTGACTCTTGCTAACATTTTGCATAAAAATCTTGTGCCACTATCCTCACCGAGCTCTACCATAAGCTTTACTTGAGTGAACAAGTCAAATACCAATTCCACTATTCTTTCATTCACATTGAGTGGCAGGATACATCCTCAACTTTGGGAAAAGTAACTTGGTATTGTTTATCTCATTTCTCACCTCTACTCGAGTCTTGTGATGGATAGCCATTTCACCCTCGGTCTACAACAACAACGGACAGTTCGATGCCACGAACAACAACTCCGGCGCAAGATGCAAGCTCAAATGGAGATCAAAGCCCTCATCAAGTCCTACAAGCAATCTTCCTCATCTTTGAGAAGGCGGCTCAAGAGCACATGCTTCGAGCTACCATCCCGGCAAGATCACCGGCATCGACACCATAACCACCAGAGCGTGAAGGTCATGAGCTCAACATCAACTACCGCTCAACGACTTCACCTCCCTTGGCATCTTGGCTTCAAGGATCTTAAGCCTCACGGACATCGTCATCTTACGCCAACAATGATGAGGACATCAATACCATTGTTACACCCACAGCCGTCTTTGCTATACATCTGGACCAATTACTAGAGCTCGCGCCGCCAACTAAATTACCAGTACCTTCGTTTCTTGGTAATGATTCTAATGTTCATGAGAATATGATCTTTGCCTAAATTGGATACATTTGTTTTGCTTACAAATGAAGGGCCTAAGGAGAAGGATGAACATTGGAGCAAGAACAAGCATGGAGATGATGGCATGCGCAGAAGAACAAACGAAGTTACAAGTGATGATTTGAGCTTTGAAGCCACCATAGCAGGTGCATGAAGCCTTGGACAGAAATATACAGATGCCACTTCATAAATTTCATCGGAGGCTATTCTAGGTGCTTCGTCACCTTATTATTAGGCGAGGCTCATGTAATTTCGAAATACATAAGTATAGGCTATTTTTAGAGCCGTATGTGTGGAAACCGGAGATAGGGTTGTTTGGACCCCCTCCACAAGGGCCACGAAATTCCCCCTCTTCCTCCATATATACAGCCCTTAGGGCACCGTTTAGACTTTAGGTTTTGTTTAGATTAAAGTTAGCCATAGCTGCAACCCGCATTGCCGTTTGTATTCAGCGACCGAACAAAGGCGTCACGAACCCCACCTTGATCAATAAAGCTTTCATCTTATATTCGCAATATCCAGATTGCAATCTCAGTTTCTTGCTTGTTCTTCGTTTGCTCGCGAAGCAGACCCTCGTGGTCGGAGTTGATGCGTGCTCGGCGTGGTCAATAACCTCTCGGAGTTGGTTTAGCGATTGCTAAAGCGCGGCGTCCTCGTCGTTCGTGGTCGGATTGTCAAAGTAGATTTCCACCAGCGATATCCATCATCTCATCGAAAGGCGGGACACCTTTGCCTCTATCAAGTGGTATCAGATTTCCGAGGTTGCTCGGTGAGATTTTCTGATTCGTAGTTTAGATCGAGTCATTCTTCATACCTACGATCCTGAAAAAGCCACAAAAAATTAGGGTTAGTTCATCATATCCGAACCAATCTGAGCCTTTGCATAATCTTTTTGGGTTTTGCTTTGTTGAATTTGCGGTTGCATAAATGCGTGTCTAGTTCTGGTCTTAGCGTCTAGTCTTTTAGAGTTTGAGTTACGGTCATAAGTTGTCTACGCCACGCACCTCGTCATCGCCCTGCCACCTACCACCGCTCGAATCGTACCCATATACCACCACCGATTCATATCCATATACTACTACCACCACATTGCCATATACCACCATTGCCATATACCACCACCATATATCCACCACCAATCCGAGTTCCTTGCATATTAGGTTAACTTTCGAGATCCATCTATTTCAGTTGTGTTTTCCTTGTCGAGTAGGTTTGGTTCACAATCTTTTTGTTAAGTAGAAAGGTTGGTTTCAAAAAAAGTCAGAAACCACCCTCGAAAAAAAAATATTAGTCGAAAAAATTTACGTTGCCCATCCTGTCGATTTGACCTAGGAAGAGTTTTGAGACACTTTCGCCATTATAGTGATTTTACAAGAAAGAAAAACAGGCGCAAAAAAAGAGTGAAAAAAAATTCAGTGTGCTTCTCCCTTGTTTACGTGCAGCGCCGTGATTTTGTTAATGTTCTAGGCTCGCGTCTCTAGCGCGGTCTAGCCTAGGACCAACACAGATCTAGTCGTTGGCGTTCATTCAACTTTGCATCTCTGAATTGATTATTGCTGATCCTTTTTGCTACCATATTATAAGCCTTCCCAGCTCCACATACATCTACGTATGCGTTTGACTCTCCACAAATCGCTCTATCCAGCTTTGAGAGTTTTGACTACTGCAGTTAGATCACCGCTTCTTCTTTGGTGAACTGAAATTTTGAGTTTTGCTTGAGGATTGTGACACCCCACCACCACCATATTCCAGTAGCTGTGGGATCATATTCTTATGCTGTTTCTATTGCTGCTAACTATGGCAGGAATACAAGTCAGCGAGATTGGGGGAGAACATGACGAACAAAGAGCTTCATGATAAGTTTGACAAATGATGGGTCAGAATTGGAAGGCGTGATGGCCAGACTTTGGAAAGGCAATGGAGAAGATGGATGACATTGAGAAGTCAATTGACACCAAGTTGGGCCTTAAGTTTGATTAATTACTCAAGCGCCTCCCAACAGTTCTTGCGATACGATAGTGAGCACAAGCGTGTTCCTATTGAGCGAGGACAAAATTGGTGCAGCACTCTGTGGTGTGTAGCTCCTCTGACTACTGCGAGAGATGGAGGACTATTACGAGGATGAGGTTGATCAAAATCAGAACTAAATGCAGCCACAGCACCA
Organism: Aegilops longissima; assembly: GCA_021605205.1. Classification (NCBI taxonomy): domain Eukaryota; kingdom Viridiplantae; phylum Streptophyta; class Magnoliopsida; order Poales; family Poaceae; genus Aegilops; species Aegilops longissima. The sequence continues at coordinate 40,699 of JAHIAM010006789.1, forward strand.
CCACAGTGAGGTCGACCTCGGTATATCTTGGGTGGCCTGCACCACCTCCCAGTGCGAGATCATGACCATCTCCTAAACTGAAATTGAATATTCCACGTTTGAGGTAGATATGTTCACGATATATATCTTACTTGGGAGTTAGTGAACAACGATTTACATGTTTACAATACCGAGAGGCGTGTTCCTGCTTGCTGTTGTGCTTTCACTAGCTTTGCATGTGTTTGGTGGTGCGAACATTGTAGATTATATCCTGTTGCACTACTTGGGCTGCTTTGAAAACTACTATGCGTACTCGTTGGGTTCCACCATATTATCAGCGTGAATTACTTCAAAAATTGCATTGAGACAAGGAAAAAATTGTAGAAGAATATTATCGGAATTACAAACTGGCATGATTAGATGTGGTATTGTTGAGGAGAATGAAGCTATGCTTACGTTTATGGGTGGATTAAATAAAGAGATTCAGACCATTCTAGAGTGTAAGTATACTAATATCACTGTTTATTCCATCTTGCTTGTAAAGCTGAGCGTGAAGTGAGGATCGACAAGCATTGGCGCGAACTTTTCTGCAGGTCGACCTTCATCATGGACACCATGCATCATCTACTTCTTTGCACCATCACCTCCTTTAGGTGCCACCTCCAACAGTGATACAAGAGCGGGCACAACCACCACTATCGCCAAGAGCACACTGGGCTGCATAAAGCTCTTCTTCTTCCATGGCGTCAAGAGCACACAAGTGATATTATTTATCGTTGTTGTAAGGGAAGAGGACATTATCTGAGAGAATGCAAATCTCAGCGTGTGATGATTGCTCTGAGGATGGTGGGTATGGAGTCCGCTAGTGACTATGATGAGGAGGCATGGCTCTTATTACGTGAAGAACACGGTGGAGATGATTACGATCATGAGGCGCAATACATGGCTCCTGAAGGCTGGACGGTATGAATGTTTAGTTGCTCAACGTGTTTTGAGTGTGTAGGTCACCTGGCTGAGCAAAATCAGAGGCACAATTTGTTCCATACAAGGGGTTGTGAAGGCGTTCATGCGTCATCATAGATGGAGGGAGCTGCAACAACTTGGCTAGCATAGATGGTGGAGAAGCTATCTCTCACCACAAGACCACATCCACATCGATGAGGACATCAATACCATTGTTACACCCACTGCTATACACTCTTGGACCAATTACTAGAGCTCGCGCGCCAACTAAATTACCGGTACTACATTTCTTGGTAATGATTCTAATGTTTATGAGAATATGATGCTGCCTAAATTGGATACATTTGTTTTGCTTACAAATGAAGGCCTAGCTTGGAGAAGGATGAACATTGGAGCAAGAACAAGCATGGAGATGATGGCATGCAAGGGGAACAAGCGGAGTTACAAGTGATGATTTAGGGCTTTGAGGCCACCATAACAGGTGCATGAAGCCTTGGACAAATATACAAGATGCCACTTCATAAATTTCGTCCGGAGACTATTCTGGTGTGCTCGTCACCTTATTATTAGGCCAGGCCCATGTAATTTCGAAATTCATAAGTATAGGCCATTTTAGAGTCCGTATGTGGGGAAACAAGAGATAGGGTTGATTTGGACCCCTCGAACAAGGGCCACGAAATTCCCCCTCTTCCTCCATATATACAGCCCTTAGGCACCGTTTAGACTTTGGGTTTTGTTTAGATTAAAGTTCGCCAAACTGGCGTGCCGTTTGTGTTCAGCGACCAGAAAAAGCGTCCTGAACCCAACCTTGATCAATAAAGCTTTCATCTTATATTCGCAATATCCAGATTGCAATCTCAGTTTCTTTCTTGTTCTTCGTTTGCTCGCATGAAATGACCCTAGTGGTTGATTGATGACCGGCAGTAGATAGCGAGGTGTCGAGATCTTCGATGAGATGATAACTATCGATTTGGTGGAGCGACTTTGGCGATCCGACTACAAGCGTGCTGACGTTGCGCGCAATCGCTAAACCAATCTCAGAGTTGGCGATCTTGGAGCTTCGATCGGCTGACCCGCGAAGGTCTATTCCTGCGTCGAAGAACAAGCAAGAATGATGTAATAATCTGAATATTGCGAATATATAATGTTGATAAGCGTGGGGATCGTGGCGGTCTTCGTTGGACACAAAGCAGTACTACGAAGTTGCTATTTAACTAAACAAATCCCAAGGAAAAACTACTAGATAAATCTACTTATATAGGAGCAAGGGGTGGCGACCAAGGAGGTGGTAGGATGTCCCAGGCAGCCTAAAACTAACCCTAGGTCGTTACAAGGCCAATGGGCCCAAAGCGAAGGTGGACGTGCTCCAGTTACCTTTAACATCTTTGTATCAGGACAGTAGCGTGAGGCGTGGGCATCTTGGGCCAAAGTAGTTGTTGGAGCGTGGCGAATGTCTTGTCAAAGTGTCCCATGAGTCGCCTCCATGAGCCTCTTGCAAAAGGCAAGCGAAGAACTAGGAATGCAAAGTTTGTTAGCTCTCATAAGATAACCATCCTTGATGTAATATTGTTCCCAAGATGTATCGTCAAACACTTAGCATAAGGAGAAGCAAAAGATGGATCATGCTCATACAAGTCTTTTATATGCTCAAAACCAATAACATTCAACTCAAGTTTAGTGACAAGCATGCATATCGTGAAAGCGTCGGCAACTACATTTTCTTTAGCCTTAATGTACTTGATCACATAAGGAAAAGATTCAATAAATTCACTCCATTTGGCATGGCTTGTTCAACTTAGTTTGTCCAGTACTTAAGCATTTCATGATTGGTATGGATGACAAACTCATGAGTCTAGATAATGTTCCCAAACATGTAACTGCGCACTAAAGCATATAATTATTTGTCATAGATGGGATAATTAAGTTGAGCAGGAGGTTTTCACTAAAATAAGCAATGGCTTTTTGCATCAAAACTCTTCGGTTTATAAAAGTTTTTGTCGAAATTAAATGACAAAGAATCAGACATGAGTAAGCAAGACAGTTCATCAAAAGCGGTTGATTGCAAAGTTCCCCAAATAAAGGGATATTCTTCTTACTCAAGGCATGCAAAGGAGGCGGCAATTGTGCTAAAATCCTGGCGACGATAAAACAAGACCAATAAAACTAACACTTGTTGCAAATTGGTTGGTTGGGGCCAATTTTAATTGCTTGAATTTTAGATTCATCAACATGGACACCCTGAGGATACTACAAAACCGAAAACCACTTTGACTCCAAAAGTGCATTTTCTCAAGTTTGCATAAAGACTTTCCTTGCAGAAGTTTTACATGATTGATGTGCATGGTTGGTAAATATATTGAATACAAAACTCCAATATAAGAGCAAAACATGATGCATAAAGCGCTTTGAAATGCAGGGCTTCGAAAGACCCATAGGCATCACTAACCATTCATATAAACCAAATTTGGTTTTTGAGCGATTTTCATTCATCACCCTCTTGTATGCGGTTTGATAATAGCCACTTTTACGGTCAATTTTGAGAAAAAGTTGGCTCCACTAAATTCATCAAGCATATCATCTAGCGAGGAATGGGATGCCTATGATGATGCGCATTGATAGGTCTAAAGGCTTGAAGCGGCAAGTATAAAGAACCACATTCATTACATGACCGTTAATCGATTAGTTGTTACTTGCCATTGAATCTCCTTGGTTTGGGATTGACTTATGGAGCTTTGTTTGGTAGAAGCGCTCAGGGGATGAGGTCGATTCGATGCTCAATGCCTCGAAGAGAGGACAGGAGGTAGCTCATCGGGATAAAACATCTTGAAATTCCTGCAAGATTGAAACACCAAGGTAGCTCGTGAATGGTGTTGATTTTGGTTCTCCATCCTTGCATACAAGGACAAAGTGCATCACACTCGATGGGTTCTCACACTCTATCTCACTTTTGGTGGCAAATAGAATGAGGTTTTTCTCTCTAGGAAAAGAGTCGCTCAAATTTGGCTTGTGGCTCTCACTCACTTTTGGTTGGATCACTTTCTCACTCTTGTTTCTATGATTGGTGGCTTGTTTGTCGGCTATCCTTGACTAGACTTAGGTCGTAGCATATTCTTTCCCTTTCATCTTGAAGCTATAGTGATTGATGCGCCCATTGTGTATGACCCACCAATTGAGTGCCATAGTCGATGAAAGTAGGTGACAAGCGGTCATTGGGACCACATCACACTCAAAGTGTCTATGCACCAATTTTGAAAGAGACTAGGACGTATGCTCCTTAAATGTAGTACTTAGCATTGAACCTTGTAGGGATGCGGGTGCTTCCTCTTTACCAATTGGAGCTTGGGCATAGTTCTTCACTTGCCGGTCGTGTAACTACCTCCATCGATGATGACCTTGATGGACCGTCCATTGATGCGGCTTTTGTGTGATGTGGCATCGTTGGTCTTCTTCTTGTTGATGTTGAAGAATCAAGACCTTGGAACAGCGAGGCGGGCTCGAATCCTCATCACAAAAGACTTGATCATCTTCATCTTCGTTCACTCGCGATTGCATGGCCATCAGAGCTTCCATCTCCTCTTCACTCAGGTCATATGTGCCATCGTCGTTGAGGATCATGGTGCGCTTGTTGGTGCATTCATGACTTGTGGCCTCGGCGCGCATTGAAACACTTGAAGGAGCTTGTCTTGATGGTCTCATCGGTCGGATAGAGGATGAACCACGGACTTGAGGTTGCTTGTAGTAGGAGGAGGGCGACTTGAACTTGTCGAAGTCTTCTTGTAACTTGACTTGTCGTCGTTTCTTGAAGAAATGATGAGGACATCAATACCATTATTACACCCAGCCCTGCTGCTATACATCTTGGACCAATTACTAGAGCTCGCGCCAATTGAATTATCGGTACTTTCGTTTCTTGTGCATGATTCCAATGTTCATGAGAATATGATGCTGCCTAAATTGGATACATTTGTTTTGCTTACAAATGAAGATACCATGGACAAGAAAGATGAACCTTGGAGCAAGTTCAAGCATGGAGATGTTGGCATCGCAAGCGAGGAACAAACGAGTTACAAGTGATGATTCGGGACTTTGAAGCCACTAATGAGTGCATGAGGCCTTGGACGAAATATACAAGATGCCACTTCATAATATTCGTCCATAGGCTATTCTAGGTGCTCGTCACCTTATTATTAGGCCAGGCCATGTAATTTCGAAATACTTAAGTATAGGCTGTTTTTATAGTCCGTGTATGTGGGGAAACAAGAGTTAGGGTTGATTTTGGACCCCTCCACCAAGACCACGAAATTCCCCTCTTCCTCCATATATACAGCCCTTAGGGCACCGTTTAGACCTTGGGTTTTGTTTAGATTAAAAGTTAGCCATAGCTGCAACCTGCCGTTTGTGTTCAGCGACGGAGGCGTCCGAGCCCCACCTTGATCAATAAAGCTTTCATCTTATATTCGCAATATCATTGCAATCTCAGTTTCTTGCTTGTTCTTCGTTTGCTCATGAGGACCCTCATGTCAGGTTGATCGTGCTTGGTGGTCGATAACCTCTCGGAGTTGGTTTAGCGATTGCTAGGCGCGGCGTCCTCAAACCGTTGATCGGATCGTTCACTTCCTCCAAAGCGAACATCTCATCCCGAGGCGGGACACCTTAGCCTCTATCAAGAAAGCTTGGTTGATGTAGATGTTGGAGGAGTCGTTGAAGCTTGGTTGTTGAAGATCGGTCTTGGATTACTGGCGTGCCAGTCATCTTGCACTTGGCGTTCCCTTTGCAGCTTGATGCAGAGCTCAATGAGGTTGAGTTTGGTTGGAAGTCAGCGATCTTCTTGATGGGATGATTGAGTCCATTCAAGAAACTTGCCATGTTGCTCATCATCTTCCTTGACATTGAATCATGGCTATCTCCATTTCCTTGTAATATTCTTCAACACTCTTTGTTCCTTGCTTGAGTAGTTGGAGTTTCTTGAAGAGTCATGGTTGTAGTAGGTTGTCACAGCGTGCTGCATGACATCCTTCATTTGAGCCCAAGTGGTGATTGGAGGTTCACCTCTTGCTTGTAAATCATCAATGATTTGTTCCCCATGAGCTAGTGGAACTCAAGTGAACGATTTTTCCTTCATTATTTTAGACTTAGCCATGAGAGAGTCTTGCTTTACCATGGAATAGTGCTGTCTCATTGTGTTGTTGGCGATGTTGATGATCGTTGATTCTTCTTCTAGCGCGGAGGAGAAGATGATCAACTTGCTTGTTGAACTTGAGGTTGGGGTGGAGCTTAGCGAGCTTGTGAAGGGCTTGGGAACTTGATGTTGTACATGAGGTTGGTAGTTCCTCTGGATTTCTTCTCGAGGGCTTCCTCTTGATTGCGCCGTTCGCGATTGCGGTTGGCGAAGGCTCTACTTGATTCTTGAAGAGCACGTTGCGCCTCAAGAGCTTGCGCTTCACGTTGTTGTTGTTGAGACATTGAGCCTTGGCGTCTTGTTAATCTGAATGGCGTTCTTCCTCTTGTTGGCGGCGAAGGCGTTGTCGTTCTTGAGCTTGAGCAAAAGCCTCTTGGTTTGATTGAGGGCGAGGAACTTGTTCATCAACTTGCTCTTGTGAATGCTTGTCATGTGGCGGGTTGCGAGATGCATGCCGGTCTTGACGGCTGCGCGAAGAGTGTTAGTAGGTGTACTTGAGTCGTAGAAGGTGTCGTCGATTAATCGACTCGGCGGCTCCGTCTTGATGATGAAGAAGTTGAATGATGTCGGTTTCTCATCAAAGCGCTGATCTCGTCCATTCTTGCATCATTTTCTTGCTTGTGCTTGTTTGAAGTAGTCCCTTGTCGTTGCTTTCGGAGAGTCGCGAGTTGGTTGCGAGGTTGTCGATCTGATCGCTCATTGCTTGTTGTTCTTGGTGCTTCGTTGTGCACCAAAGAGGTGGCTCTTAGTAGCGTGTATGATGACATGTAAATGCGTCTTGCTCGATGAAGAGTGGGTTGGTAGAGGTACTTGGCCTATCCATCATTCCAAGCAAAATGTGAGTGGTAGAGCGGAAAGAACTTATACCGATGTACCTTTGACCGATGTTGAAGATGAATCAAGTTCACTCAAATGCGGACAATGAAATAGCACTCTTGGTACCGATTCTTGTCGGTTCTCACACCTACACAAATAAAAGCTTATGGTGGAGCTCGGTTAGGATGGTGGCAAAAAATTGATGCAATTGTAAGTGAGACTCAATAATGTTGGAAATGATTCACAAATTTGCAAATGCAACAAGTAGACCAATAGCAAGATATGGTACACGAAACACACATGCAAATAGATAATATGGGGTTATGCAACCAAGGATGAGCCAAAATGTGGAATTCACCAAGATGCTCTTGTTGCACAACACTAGAGAGGCAGCTATACGATTGCACAATAAGGAGGATCGAACTTGTGCACAACCTACTAAGCAAAAATGCAACGACTTCTATCCCAAGTATGCTATATGTATGGTGTTTCGATGTGTTGATCCAAGATGATCAAGTATGACAATCTTAATGTTTTATGATGCTATGGTTCTTGCTCATAAGCTCTTTGCTTATCTTTCTCTCTTTGCTTAAAAGCTTGATTGGCTCTTTCTCTTTTGAGCTCTTTTCTCATACAAAACTTCACGAACCAAGATAGCAATTATGTATGCGATGACAACTTTGTGACACACAAGTTGATGCTAAGATATGCACCACTTTGGTATGGTATGTATGCTATGGAGTATGATCACTAATGTGCACAAGTCACGTTGCAGCAATACTCAATGGCTAGTCTTGATGGGTAAGCAACATAAAAGATGGGCTATGATGGTTATCAATGCAATTGCAAGTAATGACAAAGATGTCGTATGTTACCGTCCTTGAAGATAAGCGGTGGTGATGTTGATGTTGAACCGTACCTAGATAGCGAAACACAAAAGGATAAAACCCCAACTCAAATTCTCAAAGCAAAATTTGGCAACATTGTCGGAATTGGTAGTGGGAAAGGCATGGTGGTGTTATCTGGAAGTGGTGGAGGTAAGTGGAAGTGTATGTGGACGCAGGACAAAATTTGGCGAAAGTTAGGCGGTGAGCAGGGGTGGTGGATGGGGATTGATGCTACGAGGGCGGTTTCGGCTGGAAGCCGGATGTCGAGGCGCGGATGTCCGGCTGGTCGGGCGGATGTCAAAGTGCTTGATGTCTGAACTCGGCCGATGTCGAACTCGATGAACACCAGCGTGGAAGGTCGAATCCGGTCAAAATTTTGGCGATTTATGGATGGAAATTGTGGAAAAGATGGGGAATGCTAGATCTACCTACACAAAATCAGCGGATCAAATCCACAAAACTTCATCACACTAACAAATCACAAAAAAAATTTGGGGCTATTTTGTGGGGAATTTTGAATTAGGACAAAACAACAAAATCAAGCTAGAACAAGAGGGTAGGGGCTCCAAAAACGTGATCAACGTGGCTCATGATACCATAGATGATGTGAGGCGGAACCTGCGTGGGCGATCTTTCACGTTGGAGCAGATCCTCTGGGGAATCACGAAGAACAGCGGAAGAACAAGAGAAACACGGAGGAAGCAGAGAGAAATCACTAAACCAACAAGAGATCAATCACACAAATGCTAGATCACGATCACATAAAGTGGCATGAGATTCAAAGTCAACAAAGGAAGATACAAGCGGTAGCCATTCTTCTCCGTGAGGAGGCCTTGATGGGGTCCACCCTAGAAGGGGTCTTGAATCCGCTTGGGGATCTTCTCCGTAGAGGTCCGATCTCGAGAAGTAGCCAAGTGGATGAGCAAAACTCTCACACAAGAATATGAGCTAATCCAATGCTACCTAGAAAGAGAAGGGATGAAGTATATATAGTCTGAGGCGAAGGGGTACATGGGACAAGTCCTGGATACCTTTGCCGCGAGTGGGGAGGCGGATGTCAGGCGTCGGGCGGATGTCAAGACGCCATGGCCGGATGTCAAATAACTGGCGGATGTCCTACAACATGCTTAGATAAGCAAACATGCAATGAGTCATTCGACACAGAATCATCACCAAGATTAGAGGTCGATCAAAATGATTAAACATTGATTCTTTTGCATCAATAGTTAATTCAATGGGTGCTCTCAAAATTGTTGGTATTTCAGTTGTTTGATCACATGGCAAAGTCAAATTATCAATATAATCATCTAAAATAGGTGGTGTGATCAAAGTAGTGGGTAGCTCAACACATGATGTATTCAAGTTAACTAGGCATGCATCATTCTCATGTAAAGTGGAAAATCTGTACCTTTGTCATTACCTCTTATAGTCAACTCAGATGATGCAGGCACTCTCGATGGTGATGTGTCACATGGTGGAGATGATGTAGTCCTCGCAACAGCGGATGTGGTTGTCATAGTACGCCTAGTAGTTGAATAAACATCTGTATCAACAGTTGGAATGTGCACCGTGCGCTTGTTCTCCTTGTGGGCAACACGCCGTTTTATTTCTGTTCAGCTTTGCAAGCAAGACGAAACAAATGGTCCATAGGATAACACTCTTCATGAATTAGTATCTCCTGAATATTATGGTTTAATCCTCCCAAAATCTATCCATAAAATCTTCTTCACTTTCTTCTAAAATGAGTGCAACAAGGTAGTTTGTAAATCATCATAATATTTTGTTACGTGTCACTACCTTGTTTTAAATGTTCCAGTTTTTAATTATGCCACAGTATAATAAACATCGATAGAATCTATCTCTCATGACATGTTTTAAATCATCCCAAGTATTAGGTACATAATCAGGGGTGTAACCGACAATATTCACTCCACCAAACTAGAGCATAACCAGTGAAAGAACCAACCGCAACCATAACTTTTACGTTCATCAAAATTATGGGAAGCAAATATATTATTTATGTCTAACTCCCATTCAATATATAAAGGAGGTCTAAACGGCCATTAAATGGTGGTATAGAAACATGAACCTGATCATGTGCATTTGGATGTTTGTGCACCTCTCGTGACGGTTGTGGTATTTGCATAGGTGGTGGCATGTCTCCGCGATCGACAAAGCCCATGAATTGACTCGGATCCTGTCATGATTAGTAGAACAAGAAACAAAATCCAAAATAATGTTCCTATAACTACTAGGATGTGGTGGTAAAACGCTCACGGTAAAGCAAATATCAATGTCTTACAAGTTCTTACCATGCAGGCGGTGATCGGCAACCAGCGTGTCAAGTAACTCGAATATTGAGTAAAGCGATTGCCGGGGAGCGACGATACACGGTGTAGAAATATGTGGAGCTGGGTTGGCTATATATGGTAGCAAAAGATTAGCAATAATCAATTCAAAGATGCAATGTTGAATAAGCGCTCAACGACGACAGTGTGCTGGTCCTAGGCTAGACCGGACTAGAGACGCGAGCCTAGAACACTAATGAGGTCACGGCATAGCACAACTAGCATCAATGAAGGATACTAAGTAGCTCTTGACAGCAAGATATAAGTGAAGATCAACGGCGGTGAAGATAATGATGAAAAACAACTCGCCAAGCAGGACATACAACAACTCTCTCTCCAACTTTCCTCTTGAAAAGTTTGAGCCAATTTTCTGATAAATTGTTTCAAAGAATGCTACTAACTCAAGCTTTCCAATGCAAAAAGAATCACTCAATTCGAGTTGATATGAGGAGTCAAAGAATTCTAAAACTGGCCTGAAAAATTGGAACAAGCTGTGTTCACGAACTTGAGAGGGCAAAAACACCTATTTAGAAGCCGATTTTGAGGTGTCAAATATTGAACTAGCTTCTGCAACTATTTAGATGCGCCTCGTCTCTAGCTTTAATTTGAGTACTGACGAGTCAAAACGGACTTCGTATGAGGAAGATACACCTGTTTTACTGAACAGTGCGCAAAACAGATTCCAATCCGAATTCAGGTACGAGATTGATTCTAGATAGATCCGGTTTTTTCCTCTCTTTTTTTTTCTCACGCTTTTTTTTTTCTTCTCTCTCTTTTCTTTTTTTCTTTCCTTTTTCTCTTTTTCTATCTTTTTTCTCCTCTTTCCAAGACAAACTGGATAAGATGCAGATTGGATCAGGCGAAGATGTGAATGACCTCAACTATGATTATGACAATGAACAGTCGTAGTACGTGATGAAATTAATGGATGGGATGGTGGACAGCGGAAGGGATAATGATGCAGCGGCGTGACTAATGTGAACAGAACTCGAAACTCTAAAGGAACAAGACACTAAGACCAGCAACTCGACACGACGATGCAACCGATAATTCAATAATGCAAACAATGAAAAGAAAATTGCAAAGGCTTGGACTGGCTAGGACAAATGATGAATAGATCTAACTTTTTTTTGTGGCTTTTTCTTGGACAATTGGTAAGAAAATAAATCGAATATAGGGATAACTGGAAAATCTCACCGAGCAACCTGAAAACTGATACCACTTGATAGAGGCAAAGGTGTCCCGATCTTTCGATGAGATGATAGCTCTCGATTTGATGGAGTCGACTTTGACGATCCGACTACAAACGTGCACGACGTCGCGCCTTAGCAATCGCTAAACCAACTCCGATAGGTTATTGACCACGCCGGAGCACGATCAGCCTGACCACGAAGGTCTATTCCTGCAAGCAATCGAAGAACGAGCAAGAATATGATAAAGCAATCTGAATATTGCGAATATATATGAAGTATTGATAATGGTGGAGATCCGTAAGCGGTCTTGGTCTGGTCGTTGGACACAAACGAAGTACACGAAGTTGCATTGGCTAACTTTTAACTAAACAAATCCCAAGGAAAAAGCTACTAGATGGATCTACTTATATAGGAGCAAGGGGTGGCGGCCAAGGAGGTGGGAGGACGTCCCAAGGCAGCCTAAAACTAACCCTAGGTCGTACAAGGCCAATGGGCCCAAGCGGAGGTGACGTAACACCTTTGGACTTGTAGTTTGACTCGGATTCTGCTGCAGCATCAGATTGTTTCGTCTACAACTCAACGCTCCGGACGGATTTTAAGGTGATTCCAATTGGGTTGGAAAATGCACGAAATCTATTTTCCAACAAAAAAGAATCAACCAATTTGGAGTCCGTATGAAAAGTTATAGACGTTTTGAGTCAGGTATGTCTGTAGTCCGAATCTGAGTCAGAACGTGAGAGACTTGGACTCTATCTTCTCTTGGGCCAAAAGTGACGTGAGAGAACTTTTGAACAGCAGGTAAACATCTCTTTCTCCCTTATCTTCATATGTGGATTGTACAAATGTCCCATACACCTGCAATTAGACATGGCACAAAAGTTTGTGAAGTATTTTTGTCCTGGATAACATAAATATATTATTGAATAGTTTGCACTAGAAATCACCTGAGAAATATGCATGTATGCAATATTTTTGGTCTCATCCAAGGTAGTCATGTCCTCATCAATAAGCACCAATTTTGAAGGAGACTTGGACCGTATGCTCGACTCGTATAGTGCCGGAGTCACTTAGCCATTGAACCTTGTAGGGGTGTGGGTGCTTCCTCTTGACCAATTGTAGCTTGGAGCATAGTTCTTCACTTGCCAAGTTGTGGCAACTACCTCCATCGATGATGACCTTGATGGACCGTCCATTGATGCTGGCTTTTGTGTGGAAGATGTGGCATCGTTGGTCTTCTTCTTGTTGATGTTGAAGAGTCAAGACCTTGGAGACAACGAGAGCGGGGCTCGAATCCTCATCACAATAGACTTGATCATCTTCATCTTCATTCACTTGCCGGTGCATGGCCACTTGCTCAAGGGCTTCCATTTCCTCTTCACTCATAGAGTCATATGTGCCATCGTCGTTGAGGATCATGGTTCGCTTGTTGGTGCATTCGTATGACTTGTGGCCTCGGCCGCCGCAAGTGAAACTGATAGAGGCGAGGGTGTCCCGATCTTTCGATGAGATGATAACTATCGATTTGGTGGAGACGACTTTGACGATCCGACTACAAACGTGCACGACGTTGCGCCTTAGCAATCGCTAAACCAACTCCGAGAGGTTATTGACCACGCTGGAGCACGATCAACGACCACGAAGGTCTATTCCTGCAAGCAATCGAAGAACAAGCAAGAATATGATAAAGCAATCTGAATATTGCGAATATATGAAGTATTGATAATGGTGGGGATCCGAAGCGGTCTTGGTCTGGTCGTTGGACACAAACAAAGTACGAAGTTGCAATGGCTAACTTTTAACTAAACAAATCCCATGGAAAAAGCTACTAGATGGATCTACTTATATAGGAGCAAGGGTGGCGGCCAAGGAGGTGGGAGGACGTCCCAAGGCAGCCTAAAACTAACCCTAGGTCGTACAAGGCCAATGGGCCCAAGCGGAGGTGACGTAACACCTTTGGACTTGTAGTTTGACTCGGATTCTGCTGCAGCATCAGATTGTTTCGTCTATAACTCAACGCTCCGGACGGATTTTAAGGTTATTCCAATTGGGTTGGAAAATGCACGAAATCTATTTTCCAACAAAAAAAGAATCAACCAATTTGGAGTCCGTATGAAAAAGTTATAGACGTTTTGAGTCAGGTATGTCGTGCAGTCCGAATCTGAGTCGAGAACGTGAGAGACTTGGACTCTATCTTCTCTTGGCCCAAAAGTGACGTGAGAAGACTTTTTGAACAGCACCTAAACTTCTCCTTTTCCTTATCTTCATATGTGGATTGTACAGATGTCCCATACACCTGCAATTAGACAAAACACAAAAGTATGTGAAGTATTTTTGTTCGGATAACATAAATATATTATTGAATAGTTTGCACTAGAAATCACCTGAGAAATATGCATGTATGCAATATTTTGGTCTCATCAAGGTAGTCATGTCCTCATCATCCTCCCTTCTTGAAAACAAAGCCGTCCTCGGCGTTGCTTAATCTGAAATGTGGCTAACAAAAGAGACAAGGTGTACATGTTGTATATGTATCGTCATCCATTTTACTTCCCTTGATTTTTGCATATATGACACATGAATAGATGAGTAACTTGCATAGTTCATAAAATCTAAAGCCAACAAATTAGCACAAGAACTAGAAGGCTTGAAAATACTGCAACTCAGTTTGCACATATAAGTGAAGCTCTTATTTATTTCAAGAGATTGACAATGTTCATCATTAAACCATCCCAACATTGGTGAATAAACCTTATTTGAATCAAATTTACATGCTACAACATGCTTAGATAAGCAAACATGCAATGAGTCATTCGACACAGAATCATCACCAAGATTAGAGGTCGTATCAAAATGATTAAACATTAATTCTTTTGCATCAATAGTTAATTCAATGGGTGCTCTCAAAATTGTTGGTATTTCAATTGTTTGATCACATGCCAAAGTCAAATTATCAATATAATCCTCTAAAATAGGTGGTGTGATCAAAGTAGTGGGTAGCTCAACACATGATGTATTCAAGTTAACTAGGCATGCATCATTCTCATGTAAAAGTGGAAAATCTGTACCTTTGTCATTACCTCTTATAGTCAACTCAGATGATGCAGGCACTCTCGATGGTGATGTGTCACATGGTGGAGATGATGTAGTCCTCGCAACAACGGATGTGGTTGTCATAGTACGCCTAGTAGTTGAATAAACATCTGTATCAACAGTTGGAATGTGCACCGCGCTTGTTCTCCTTGTGGGCAACACGTCGCTTTATTTCTGTTCAGCTTTGCAAGCAAGGCGAAACAAATGGTCCATAGGATAACACTCTTCATGAATTAGTATCTCCTGAATATTATGGTTTAATCCTCCCCAAAATCTATCCATAAAATCTTCTTCACTTTCTTCTAAAAATGAGTGCAACAAGGTAGTTTGTAAATCATCATAATATTTTGTTACGATGTCACTACCTTGTTTTAAATGTTCCAGTTTTTTAATCATGCCACAGTATAATAAACATCGACGAATCTATCTCTCATGACATGTTTTAAATCATCCCAAGTATTAGGTACATAATCAGGGTGTAACCGACAATATTCACTCCACCAAACTAGAGCATAACCGTGAAAGAACCAACCGCAACCATAACTTTTTACGTTCATCAAAATTATGGGAAGCAAATATATTATTTATGTCTAACTCCCATTCAATATATAAAGGAGGTCTAAAACGGCCATTAAATGGTGGTATAGAAACATGAACCTGATCATGTGCATTTGGATGTTTGTGCACCTCTCGTGCGGTTGTGGTATTTGCATAGGTGGTGGCATGTCTCCCTTGATCGACAAAGCCCATGAATTGACTCTGGATCCTGTCATGATTAGTAGAACAAGAAACAAAATCCAAAAATAATGTTCCTATAACTACTAGGATGTGGTGGTAAAACGCTCACAAGAAAGCAAATATCAATGTCTTACAAGTTCTTACCATGCAGAGGCGGTGATCGGCAACCAAGTGTGTCAAGTAACTCGAATATTGAGTAAAGCGATTGCGAGGGAGCGACGTATACACGGTGTAGAAATATGTGGAGCTGGGTTGGCTATATATGGTAGCAAAAGATTAGCAATAATCAATTCAAAGATGCAATGTTGAATAAACGCTCACGACGGTATCTTGTCTGGTCCTAGGCTAGACCGGACTAGAGACGCGAGCCTAGAACACTAATGAGGTCACGGCATAGCACAACTAGCATCAATGAAGGATACTAAGTAGCTCTTGACAGCAAGATATAAGTGAAGATCACAACGGTGGTGAAGATAATGATGAAAACAACCGCCAAGCAGGACATACAACAACTCTCTCTCCAACTTTCCTCTTGAAAAGTTTGAGCCAATTTTCTGATAAATTCTTTCAAAGAATGCTACTAACTCAAGCTTTCCAATGCAAAAGAATCACTCAATTCCGAGTTGATATGAGGAGTCAAAGAATTCTAAACTGGCACGAAAAATTGGAACAAGCTGTGTTCACGAATTTCAGAGGCAAAACACCTATTTAGAAGCCGATTTTGTGGTGTCAAATATTGAACTAGCTTCTGCAACTATTTAGATGCGCCTCGTCTCTAGCTTTAATTTGAGTACTCACGAGTCAAACGGACTTCGTATGAGGAAGATACACCTGTTTTACTGAACAGTCGCAAAACAGATTCCAATCCGAATTCAGGTACGAGATTGATTCTAGATAGATCCGGTTTTTTCCTCTCTTTTTTTTCTCACGCTTTTTTTTTTTCTTCTCTCTCTTTTCTTTTTTCTTTCCTTTTTCTCTCTTTTTTCTCTATCTTTTTTTCTCCCTCTTTCCAAGACAAACTGGATAAGATGCAGATTGGATCAAGCGAAGATGTGAATGACCTCAACTATGCTTATGACAATGAGCAGGTCGTATACGTGATGGAAATTAATGGATGGGATGGTGGACAGCGGAAGGATAATGATGCAGCGGGCGTGACTAATGTGAACAGAACTGAAACTCTAAAGGAACAAGACACTAAGACCAGCAACTCGACACGACGATGCAACCGATAATTCAATAATGCAAACAATGAAAAGAAAATTGCAAAGGCTTGGACTGGCTAGGACAAATGATGAATAGATCTAACTTTTTTGTGGCTTTTTCTTGGACAATTGGTAAGAAAATAAATCGAATCTAGGATAACTGGAAAATCTCACCGAGCAACTGAAAACTGATACCACTTGATAGAGGCAAAGGTGTCCGATCTTCGATGAGATGTGGTTTTCGCTTTGGAGGAAGTCGACTTTGACGATCCGACTACAAGCGTGCACTGACGTTACGCCTTAGCAATCGCTAAACCAACTCCGAGAGGTTATTGACCACTATTGGAGCACGATCAACGACCACGAAGGTCTATTCCTGCAAGCAATCGAAGAACAAGCAAGAATATGATAAAGCAATCTGAATATTGCGAATATATATGAAGTATTGATAATGGTGGGGATCCGGGCGGTCTTGGTCTGGTCGTTGGACACAAACAAAGTACGAAGTTGCAATGGCTAACTTTTAACTAAACAAATCCCATGGAAAAAGCTACTAGATGGATCTACTTATATAGGAGCAAGGGGTGGCGGCCAAGGAGGTGGGAGGACGTCCCAAGGCAGCCTAAAACTAACCCTAGGTCGTACAAGGCCAATGGGCCCAAGCGGAGGTG